>RJWT010019223.1:0-18502 GCA_004365215.1 Cuniculus paca
TGTTGATTCTGGGAAGTGTTTTCCGTGCAGTTTGGCTTTTGTTCATGAATTCTCCACCTACCCCTATGTTTTCAAGACAACTGGCTATAGTTTTTTCCCCACTCTATGGGTTGTCTTTTCACTCTGTTGGTGATTTCTTTTGTTATGCAAAAGCTTTTTAATAAGGTGAGATCCCATGTATGGATTCTTTGTAGTATTTCCCGTGCACTCTGGGTTTTGTTCATGAAGTCTCTGTCTACACCTAGTCTTCAAGATTTCTACCTATATTCCCTTGCAGTAAATTTAGTGTTTTGATATTTTAATATTTAGATCTTTGATCCATTTTGACTTTAGTTCAGTGCATGGTGATAGACATGGGTCTAATTTTAGTCTTCAGCATGTGGAAAGTCAGTTTTTCCAGCACCATTTATTAAAGAGACTGTCTTTCTTCTAGTGAAGGTGTTTGGCCCCTTTGTCAAAGATAAGGTGACTGAGTGTGTTTGAAGTTATGTCTGCATCTTCTATTCTCTTCTACTGATCCTAAAGCCTGGTTTTTGTGGGGTTTTTTTTTCCAATACTATGCTTATTTTATCACAGTAGCTTGGTAGTAGCTCAGCGATTGTGATGCCTCCTGACTTGTCTTTGTTGCCCAGAATTACTTTTGCTATTCTAGGTCTTTTCTGGTTCCAAATGAATTTTAGGAATGTTTTCTTTAGTTCTGTGAGGTATACTAATGGTATTTTGATTGGGATTGCATTAAATCAATATAACAGTTTTGGGAGTTGGACCATTTTCACTATGTTGGTACTTCCTATCCATAAGCAAGGGATATATTTCCATTTTCGGATAATCCTCTTTGATCTTCTTTAATGTATAGATCTTTTACTTACTTTGTTAGAGTGATTCCTAAGTATTTCATTTTTTGGATGCTATTTTAAAGGGTGTGGTTTTCCTAATTTCTCTCTGAGTTTGTTGCTTGTGTACAGGAATGCTATTAATTTTTGAGTGTTGACTTTGTATCCAGCTACACTATTGAATTTGGTTATTAAATTTACAAGTCTTTTGGTGAAGTTTTTGGGGTCTTTTATGTAAAGTATCATATCATCTACAAATAATGATAATTTAAATGCTTCCTTTCCTATCCTTATTTCTTTTCTTTCTCTTGTCTAAATGCTCTGGCTAATGTTTCCAGAACTATATTGAACAGGAGTGGTGACAGTGGACATCCTTGTCTTGTTCCTGATTTTAAAGTGAAAGCTTTCAGTTTCTGTCCATTTAGGTTGTTGGTTTTTCATACATTGGCTTTTATCAGATTAAGGTAATAATCATCTGTTCCAATTTTCTGTAGGGTCTTTGTCATGAATGGGTGTTGGACTTTGTCAAAAAATGTTAAACAGTAAGAACTCAGTAGCACCATTAACTACTTTCTGGGCAGCCTCTTCAGCTTGGTGGGCTTGTAGTACAGCAGCAGCTTCATCAGCCTTAGAACAGAGAGACTCTGAAGACTCAACCATGTGCAGAAGTTCTGAATTATTGATCGCCAACAACATGTCCGTGATTTTGCCAGTGAGACTAGGGTACATGGCTTACGTAAGTGAGCCCAACATTCACTTTTGCTCCTGAGGAGGACAGAAGGAAGCAAATGTCCCTGACCTTGCACACGGAACTTGGGCTGCACATTAGCATGCTGCTGAGGACCCCTGCAGCACATTTATGCTGTGGAACAGGACACACAGAAGTAACAGGGATGGTGTCAGCTGTGGGACATGGGCCTCTTGTCCATGTTGACGTGTTGTAGCACACTGTGTTGACTTGTCTTGTGGAACCTATAAAGAAGCTGGTTTCACAGTTTAAAATGGTGGTGCAGCAGTGGCCGAGGAGATAGCACAGGGCATATTTTGGAGTAGATAAGGTCTAGCACCCTGAGCAGTCTAGTGGGGACTTGGTTTTGGTTGAGCATAGTCTTCTCCAAAATTCTTGATACAAATATTATTGAGCATCCCACTCATTTTTTCAGTAGCTTTTTCAGCCGCTTTGTATTAGTCAGGTCTTACTAGAGTCAGATGTAGCAGAGTGCAGAAACATCTATCTGTGTGCTGGAGACCCAAAGGATCCAGTTGATGACCTGAAGCCCATGGCAACATCCCATGCATGTCTGTATCAGGAAGTTGGAGGATCCGTGATGGGAGACCAAAGGATCTGTGCTGGAAAGGCACAAGGGCCAGTGCTAGAAGCCGAACTGTCTTTGCCAAAAGACCAAGGGATCTGTGCCACAAAGCTGAGGAATCTGCTCTGGAAGCCAGGAGATAACATCAAAGATGAAGACAAGGTTTGAAGCTCCTCTGAAGAAAGAAAACAACCAAAGCGCTTTTGAAGAAAAACAGCTGAAACTCCTTTGAAGAAAAGCAGTCACAAGGAATCTCCTCCAAGAAAGATCAGCTGACGTCCTTCCCTCCCTTTGTCCTTTTTATACCATTCCAACAACAGTCCTTCTTAAAGTAGGTCTTCCATGCCCAGAACCATGCTGACTGAATTCAGCTGGGCATTCCCTCTCAAGCTAGCCATCAGTTAACCACCACATGCTTGGTATGTCTCAGAATGTACAAATCTGTAGCCTTGGGACCATTTTCATCACAAACCACCTTACATAAAAGGGTATTATAAAAAGCAGGAAATATACAATGCTTTATTATCAATGGATTTGTTCAAATTTTTAATAAATGTGTTGCCCATTCAACTTTAGCAAAGTGATAGACACCATATGGTGTGTACTGGCTTGTTCTTTTTCTGTGTGTGTGTGGGTTTGTTTTGTGGTTTTTTTGAGACAGGGTCTCTCTATGCAGTTTGGGCTGGCCCTGAGCTCATGTTATATCGCAGGCTGGTCTTGAACTTCCAACAATTCTCCTGCCTCAGCCTCCAAGTGCTGGGATTATGGCTTGTTCTTTATAGCATCAAAATTCTTGGTATTCAAAGCATACTCTGGCTGCTGAAAATGCATGTATACATGTAGCTCAAGGAGAGCAAAGTGATCATATCTCTGGAGATCACAGCAGAGCGAACGGGCATTGCCCCAGTCATGGCAGGACTGCAGCTCCCCCATATGGAAGGCCACGGAGTAGGCAGAGGTGCTGGGGTTCATCTCAGTGTGGCCGTCCTCAGGCTACAGGTTGCAACTTTTCCATGAGAGTAGAACAAGTTCTGGAACTGGAGGCTGGTGACAAGTGCAGAGGGATAACACTAACCTGAATCAAAAACTACTCAAAGGCCGTAGAAAGGTGGATCTGCTGCCAAGGTCAGGGAGCAAGTCTGGCAGATTGGTCTCAGCAGCTTCACCAGACTATTTTATAAAAGGAAGAAGGGGGGGGGGGACATGCAGTTTTTTGTAAGTTGGGAGTGGGAGTCAAAAGCTATTTTTAGATTATTTTAATATAATGTGTGTTTTGAGCCCACAGCACATAGTCTGCGCTCTGAGCACGAACCATAGTGGAGAAAGTAATAGCAGATTCTTACACAGCATCACCTTTGGTACATACAGGCCCAGTACTATTCTGAATGCAACTAATAACTTGTTTAATGCTTACCACAACTCTGAGGTAGATACAGTTGTGATTCCTGTTTTTCCAAATGAGGGCACTAAGGGATAGAATACTAGAATAGCAAGAACAACAAATACCAAAAATAGAATTATAAAAACAAAGATACAGTCTGAAGCTTTACTTTTAACAAATTAATGTCCTTAACACACAAATACACTGCAATATAATTGTGTAATTTATAATTTAAGTATACTAAAAATATTGGTTGATATACAAGATGTGATTTGTATTTGTTCCTTGTAAATTGAGACAGGGTTTTTAGAAATACAAGTTTGTGTCCAATGCCATTCAAGAACATGAGGCCTGTCCTTCTCATAACCTCTATTAGATACCTTGGGCTTTGATAAAGTTCATGGGAGGCCCTCCTTAGACCTTAATTCCAAACCCTCCTCTTTCCATTTCCCTTTCTATAGCTGCCAAAAAAATAGTAGTGAAAAGGACTCCAGTGTAATTTAATAAATTTGATCTTGGCTTTGGTCTAGGACACCAATTTTTTTCTTGCAAATTCAGACTTTTAAAATTACTTTTATTAGCTTCATTGAGGTGGTGCAATAAGGAGTCTAGAATGGCCTCATCTCATTATTGTTCATCATTCACTTTAAAAATTGAGATATAATTCATGTACTATAAAGTTCATTAAAGTGTACAATACAGTGAATTTTAGTATATTTACAATGTTATACAACAGTCACTACTATCTAATTCCAGAACATTTTTATCACCTCCAAAAGACTTTTTTATCATCACCAAAAGAAATCCTGTAATTAGTCCTGGTTTCCCCTTTCTCCTAGCTCCTGGCAACCACTAATCCTTTTACCATATTTATGGATTTGCCTATATGGCCGTATAATATAACCAAATGGCCTAATATGAGTCTAATTAACTCCCAAAGACCCTCCCTCCAAATGCCATTACATTGACGGTTAAGGCTACAACATACGCATTTTAAGGTGACACATTTGTTTATGACACATTTGTTCATAACACTGGGCCATATGGTAACTGTATTTAACATCTGATAGAATTACCAACCTGTTTTACAGAATGGCTACATCATTTTACAATCCCACCAGCAATGTAGAAGGACTCCATTTCTTCACATCCTCACCAGCACTTATTGCCTGTATTTTTTATTTTCTCCATCCTTGTGGGTATGAAGTGACATGTTATTGTGGCTTTGATTTGTATTTCTCTGATAATTAATGATATTAAATATCTTTTCATATGTCTGTTAGCTATTCACATATTTTCTTTGGAGAAATAGCAATTCAAGTCCTTTGTTCATTTTTAAAATAGGTTATTTGTATTTTGATTCCTGAATTTTAAGCATTGTGTTTGGTCTTTGTCAAACAACAATTTTCAAATATTCTCTCCAAATCTGTGAGTTATCTTTTCAGTTTTTTTCTAAGGATCGTGGAAGCACAAAAGTTTTTAATTTTGATGAAATTAATTTATTCTGGTGGATTGTGCTTTAAGTGCTATAAAAAGCCAAATATGTACTTTCCCCTGTTTTATAGTTTTAGCTCTTACATTTAGGTCTTAGATCCATTTAGAGTTAATTTTTACATTTGAGGTAAGATAGATGTTATCATGCTTTTTTTGTTAGAAATGCAGTCTTTTTTCTCAATGGCATGATGCCAAGGAAGACATAATTGCAGCACTTGTTTCCAGAAATTAAACATGTGATGTTTGTAAGCTCCAGTCTGAGTGGTTCTGATTGGGCCCAGTATGGCAAGCAGTATGACAGAGGGCAGAGGGCCAGGCTGACCTGTGACCAAGTTAGCACAGGCGTTACTAAGTTGCAGCTTGGAGTTACTAAAAGTGTTCTGTGTTAAAAGAAACTTGGCTGCTGCAGTGGAGGTGAAAGTTTAGCTTATTGTCTCTCTGACAAACTAAATTTGCAGAGAGAACAATTAACCTTACCAGTCATAGAATGAAGTCATGAGAAGTGAGATAATAAAACAAAGTCCCCATACAAAAAAGAGTCCCCATATGTCTGCAATACTCCATACTGGTCTTAATGGTGACCCAAGACTCAACTCTTTCTTCGCCTAATCTCCTTTGCACCTCCTCTTTGTGGCAAAGCAAGAGACAGAGGCCCAGATAACTCCTACCCATAGATCCCCCTGCATTCTCTCATGGACACTCTCCATTTGCAACCCTCTTGCAACCACCAGGTCCCACCTCATGCTTCTCTACCCTACTCTGTGTCCTGCATGGACCGTATAAACCAGCTCTCTCTAGTTGGTTGTCTGGCTTTCTGTTGGAGTCAAAGAAGAGCCCTGGAAGATCAGAGAGAGGGAAGGAAATGAGACCAGGACATGATTCTTGTATTCCTCCCTTTGGGGGCACTGCAGGCTGGCCGTGTCCCTTGGCCCCTGTTAGCATCCTCAGCACAGCCTTCTCTTCATCCCAGGCAGCTGCTCCCTCCTTTCCTTTCAGGCCTGTCGTTAGTCTTGGATTGGATAATGCTCTCAGGGGTTTCCTATGCTTGGTGCATACATTCACCCATTTATTATAGTCTCACCAGATTTTTCCACTTCTGTACTTTTCTTTCTTACTATGCACCTTCACCCTCAGTCAGGTAGTTATGTGCTGAAGAGAGCAGACTTAAAACCTATTGAACAAGTGATGTGGTACAATTGTGTAAAATGCATTAATTTGTTCTGTACATATTTCTAAAATACCTACTATGTATTCGAAATCACCATGATGAGCCAGCTCTATCAGGTGTCAGGACTTAGGGTAAAGACATAAAATCCCTATTCAGTGCTTGGGGGCTTCCATTCTAGGAGGAGACAGAGGTTAACAGAGATACATGTTACACTGTGAGCTAGAGACAGACCGCAGGAGAAGATGCAGCACAGCCAGGGGAAGGGCCTGAGGACAGGAAAGTGCTATTCTAGATAGGACACTTGGTCACGGAAGGCCTCTGTTGAGACTTGATGTAGATGAAGAACGACCATGTGGATATTGAGGAAGGGCATCCAAAAGAAAGTAGCATGTACAAAGGCCCTTGGTATGACAAAGGAGTAGAAGTGGCTTCCTGTATGACAGAGGAGAGGTAAAGAGGCCACAGAGGCTAGAGGTAATGAAGGAGGTAAAGAGAAAGAGGACTTGAGACAAAGAGGCAGGTAGAGGCCAGATCATGAAGCTAAGAATCACTGTAAGGACTTCTAATTTCATTCTGAACATAATGGGAGCCATTAGGGGACTTTAAGCAGGAGAGAGATGTAGTCAGGGGTTATAAGGAGAACAGTTACATACAGGACACAGAATTTATAATACTATTTTATGATGGTCACCCAGAGTTAAATACAAGAAAGTGCAGGACATCTGTCCACAATACTAAAGACCTAGAAAATTCAGCCAAAGGCCTGGATCCCACAGCAATGTTCCACATGAGGCCAGCTGAAAACCCAGAGCCCTTGACAGTGCCTCCCATGAGTCCAACTGGAGGCCTAGAGCCCACGACAAGGACTCATGCAAGTCGGTTTTATGGATCTGCACTGGGAAGGCCCAGAGGTCAGCGGTGGAAGCTAGAAAGTCTGTGCCAGCAGGGTGAAGGATGTGTGCCAGTAGGTTGAAGGTTCTACACTGAAGCCAAGAAGTGATGCTCAAAATAAGGACCAGGGCTGCCCTTGAAAAGTACCACAGTTATCCTCAGTGACAATGAGGTTCTGAGCTCCTCTGATGATGAGAACAGCCAAGTACATGTCAGGAAACCAGCATGACAACTTCTCCTGTAGATTAAACAGCACACATCTTCCCCTTCGGAGCCAGGAAGTGATGCTCAGTGCAAGGAGCAGAGCTCCCCCAAAGTGAACCACAGCCACTCTCAATGACAAGGTCCCGAGCTCCTCCAACAAGAATGGCCGAATTCATATCGGGGAAGCCAGCATGGCAAGCTCCTCCAGGAGAATCAATGGCTCCAAATAACAATACTTAGGAGAACCCACAATGCCTCTTTCTCCCTCTCCATGTCTCTTTATGCTGGCAACTTTCCTCAGGTGGACCATCCACACTCAGCACCATGCTGATATAATTCAACTGGTGTTAAGTTGACCACCAGTTTTTAATCCACAAAAAGAGAGAAGAGTTGATTTATGACTTTAAAAGGGTTACTCTGGCTGCCATGTATAAAACAGACCCCAGGGTTCAAGGCTAAAGCAGAAAGGAGAGAGTGCTAAAAGAGTAGCCCAGGAATTGCAGTTCAGTGGATGAAGGGGCTGGCAGCTATCTTGGCTACCTTCTAACTTCAGACAGAACATCAGTGTCACTGGGGGAAAGGGTCACTAGGTGGCACTTGGCCTCACCTTTTTGTGTATGGCCGGAGACAAGGCACCCAGCCTCAGGGAAGCTGAGTGACCAATCTGTGAAATGAATATGACATGGTATCACTGGTGTGGAAGTGTACTGACAGAGGCCCGTAGAAGATGGCTGGATACTCCCAGCAGACAGAAGTTAAAATGGAGGTGAGCAAGAGGAGGTAGAAGTAGAGGAGGGGAGGAGGAAGGGGAAGAAGAGGAGGACATAGAAGAGGAGGAGGAAGAGGAAGACAACAACAACAAGGAGACTGATAAGAGAGTTTTGAGAAAAGGCACAAGGGACCACAGGGAGGCAGTGGTTTCTGGAGAGCAAGGTAGTGGAAGCTGGTGATAGAAAAGAGTGGTTAAGAGCATATGGTTTGGAGTCCAGCAGCCCTGGGTTCAAACCTTAGCACTAGTTATTAATTCTGTGCCATTGGACAAGTTACTTGCCTTTGCTGAACTTATTTCCTAATTTGAAGGATGGAACAATAATATGTACCTTTTCAGATTCAGCGAACCTATGTATATAAAGTACTTAGCAAAATGCATGGGATACAGTTAACCTATGCAGGTCACGCAGTTCACGGTTCATAAATATAATCTGCTATCTGCTGTCCCACCCTAAGACTTCCAGCCACATGAGGGCACCTGTTCTTTAACATTTAAATAAGAAGATGGAATCCCCTCCCCCATTGCATGGGCGAGGCAAAGTCCTGCCCCAGTTCCTTACCTCTGGCTCTAATTCCTAAGAACCACTCCCTCTCACCTCTCTCGTCCCATGCTTCTTTGTGCACCAAGTCAGCTTAAACCAATCTGCATCTTGGTTTCCCCAAAGCACCACTACCTCATTGCAGTTATATACACACAGTAAGCTTTTACTGAGAGCTTGGCACAGCATGACAAACAGTTGAAAATTACATTGGTTTGTGAGGCATGGTGGCTCACAGCTGTCTGTAGTCCTAGCACACAGGAGGCTGAGGCAAGAGAATCAAGGTGAGTTCGAGGCCAGCATGGGCTACATAGTGAGTTCATGACCAGTCTGCACTATAAAATGAGATTCTGTCTCCAACAAAACAAAAAACAAAAAACAAAATTACATTGGTTATTGCTGTTAATAAAATTTCCTCAGTTGTGCTATACAATGCGAATTTCTCTCTGAACTTTTTTTCTTTCAATTCCAGTCTCTCATAATTTCTAGAGACTATTCTTTAACTCCTACATTTACATTCTCCATTTTCTTCTTCCTCCTCCTCCTCCTCCTCTTCTTCTTCTTCTTCTTCCTCCTCCTCCTCCTCCTTCTTTCTTCTTCTTTTTTTTTTTCCTGAAGATCTCTATTTCTACTTGGGGTCTATTTTAAAATACATAAATACATTAAATTTTTTTCTGCTAAGCCAAGGACCATCTTATTCTAGGTTTATATCCCCTACAACACATGAAAATTTTAAACTATTTTCTTCTTTTACCGTTATCAATTTCTTAGGTATGGATGTCTTAAGTGTGGGGGGCCATATACATTGACGAGTAATGTTACTTTGTGCTACCCCAATTCCTACAAAAATGGGCACAAAAACAAAACAAAACAAAAGAAATGGGCACAAAATTACTGTTTTGTTGAAAAGATTAAAATTTCCTTGTGTGAGTAAATAAGTAGCCTGAGATATCCCTGAACAAAAAACTACTGTTTATTGCATAGATTGAAGACTCCCTGCATAAGTTCCTGCTTCAAGGAATCATGGAGACTCTGGTATCAACATCAGGAAAGCTGGAAAGAGCAAGAGGTCTCTTTTGTCCTCTTCTGCAGCAAGAGACCTCTCCTGTCCTCTTCCTGTACTAAGAAAGCAACCAGCCTTTCAACCCAGAAGACCGAAACACAAGCTACCTTTGTTAGTGCACAAACGCACTTCCTTCTCTTAGTTCCTTCACTGACCACCAAATTAGTCTCAGCCGAGCCGTTTGGGAACCTAGTGTCTCAACCTTCACAGCATTCCATGGGTACCTCCTCGAATAGACATTGTGTACACCTGTCCATCCCCACTTGGCTCACAGCTCTTCCCTTTGCCTGACCCTCCCTTCCACCTAACAAAACTACTCATATCCTACCTTGTGCCTCCACCTTTCCAAAGCCTGCTCTGACTGCTCTCCTCCTCCCCATTCCAAAAACTCTTAGTTGATAGGACTCATGCAGATACATGCTGCCTTATTTTGTTCTTGCTCAGGTGTCTATCTTATAATCTCTGGTAGGTTAAAGTTCTTTAAATGCATAAACTAGTCCTTATATTTAAAAAAATCTGATGTAATGAGTACAGATATTTCTTATTTAACGACATACCTGTTAACTCTTTGGACTTATGACTGAGGTACATTGTTCGGCCTTATGACCTCAGACCTACAACTGGTCTTTTTTTTTTTTTGGTACAGTTCTGTACATCTTGTTTATAGGGCCTCAGTGTCTCTTTGTACAGTATACCTTGTTTACACAGTATTGTAATTTTGACTGATTTTACCATACAGTACAGTACTGTAGTTTTATGTTCTGCCATATATTACAGTACTGCATGTAAGAGTTATGCAGGTAAAAGCCAAGTCATCAAGTTGGAGTTTCCTTTGACCATTTCTTTATTCTGAACATTGTAGTGTACATACTATATACAGTTCCTCACTTAGTAACCAATTCAATTAACCGCCTAGTTTCAGAGCAGAGCTTGACTGTTAAATGAGGAGTGTCTGTACCATAGTGCATGAAAAAGTGGGCAAGATGATACTTACAGAATTTTGAATTAATTTTCTATCCTACATAACAAATTACCATAATGTAGCAGCTGAAAACAACACTCAGTTTGTGCAGATCAGGGGAGTGGACAAGGGTTAGCTGGATCTTCTTTCAGGCTGCCACAAGATTGCAGTCAAGGTGTCAGCTGGGGCTGCATCTCATCTGAGGTATGGGGTCCTCTTCCAGGCTCTCATGACTCTTGACAAAGTTCTTTCCCTGGCATCTGGCGTAACCTACTTCTTTTAGGCTATCAGAAGAGAGTGTCTGATGCTTCATGTCCTGACTTCTACGTACTCTATCATGGGCTCTTTTGTTTATGGCAGGCCCACCTAGGAGCATCTCTTTTCTGAGTTACTCCAAGTCATCACATTAGGGAATAATTGCATCTGCAAAAATCCCTTCATGTGTGCTAAGTAATGTAACCCAATCATGAGAGTGACATTCATCCTATTCACAGGTCCTGTCACATTTAAAGAGAAGGTATCCCAAAAGGCAAGTCCACCAAGGAATCATCTTAAAATCTTCTTGTGACAGATATTTTCCCATGACAGTCTTGATAAAATGTTGATTTGATTGTGCTGCAAGACCCTGTTTGCTTCCAAATAGTAGAAAAAATATCAAATAATTACTATTTTCAGTGTAAGTGTCTTCAAATAATATATGAAAGAAGATATACTTCTCCTATTACATTTTTTGGTAGATTGAAAATGAAAATAATTATTTTGAATCATTTTAGTTTATGTGGTTTAAGTTTCAGTTCATTTTATTTAATCTGGAAACAATAAGACAAAATTATTTACTACAGGCAACGGGGTTGAGTTTGTTAATTAATAGCTGAAGAAATAGATTTAAGATGTCTGTTTTAAAAGTACATAGGTTTGGGCTGGGGATGTAGCTCAGTGGCATAAGCACCTGCCTGGCAAATGCAAGGTTGTCAGTTCGATCACCAGTATCCCCCCCAAAAAAGTATACAGGTTGCAAAATGTATTGAGAATTATGAGCACCAGGAATGGTAGTATATATCTGTATTCCAGCTACTTGGGAGAATCACTTGATCCCATTAGGTCGAGACCAGCAACTTAGTAAGACCCTGTCTTAAGAAAAAAATAAAAAGAAGAGTGAGGAAGAAAAGGAAGAGAGGAGGAGGGAGAGAAGAAGAAAGAGGAAGAAGAGAAGGAAGGAGGAACAGAAGGAAGAAGAGAAGAAAGAGGAGGAGGAGGAGGAAGAGAACAACAACTCTAAGGTGATTTTGTCTTCTATGGAAAAAACTAAGATGTCTCAAAAAAAAAAAAAACTCAGATGTCTCCTGTAAGGCACAAAAACTCAACCTTAGAGTAGTCTTTGGTTTAATAAGTGAGCCTGCATTACAGCAGTCATTTCCCATTCAGAATTCTATCCTGGCCTTTATCCCTGTATACTGTATTTTCAAAGTCGGGATGATGTAATGCCTGAATCCACAGTTCACCTGGCAAACGTGTAGGTGGTTTCCCCTATAAAGGTGTATGTTTTTAGGGAGCAGCCATTACAACAGAACCGTCATTACACCCGGCTTGCCTGGTAAATTAAAAGATTACTAAAGAATTGAGGGTAGAAAAAAATCTTGTGTTTCAGTCTATGAGGGAACATTTTACCAGAAAGACAAAGAAGAGCTAGTTGTTGAAACTTAGTGTAATAGATTGAGGCGATTAAAGCAGAGGCTGCCAAGTTAAAGATCATTGGGGGGCGGATTTTAGAAGTTTAAATATTGAAGTTTTACACTGGAAAGCTACGTGGGGCCCTGTGTGCACATGCTGTAAGGTCATCGTTGATATGCACATTGTGTGACTCGGAGCTGAAATATGTAGTGTGACTCTTTTCCCATGTGATACGGAAGGGCAGGGCTAACATGTGTGGGAGGAAAGTCAGACTCTGAGAATTTTGCTTTCCTTTGCACCTAGTCCTACTTCTAGGTGCTGAAACCTAGTCTTAGTCCAGGGCCGAAATACAGAGTTGCAGAAAGAGTGAGTCTATGCAAGAGGTCCCCAAGCTAGAACTGACCCTGGGGAATTTGGCTAAGCTGACAGAAAGCCGAAAGTGTGGAGAATTCTCCTTTCTCTCCCCACATTCTGTGAAAAGGTCTGTTGCTAGTGATGAACATGATGTTTTCCATTTGTATTTTCTTTAATGTGCACTAATAAAATAGCACAGTAACTTGACTAAGGCTGGAAAGTAATAAGACTGGCATGTCTGTCTCTCATCTCCATATGGCGCATATGGTATTAATTTAAGAAAGTCTCCTGTTATGAGAGGATTTCATTGGTTTGCATTAAAAAAAAGTACAGGCTTGTTATTTTTATTTCATTCATTATGATAATCACAAAGAGTAGCCCTTTTTTTTCCACACATTTAAACAAAATGATGAAATACTAGTTGGTCATGTCAGAGTAGTTATTACTTATGCTTATTAGTGAACTCACACTACAAAGGTTGGCAGGCATGAGCCACCTGGGCAGAGGCTGTGAGCACAGGAACAACTCCTGATCCAAAACTATCAGATGCTGATGGCAGCTGAAGTCAGTAAATGGTCTTTTGTCTTTTACAGGGAATGAATAGTACTTACTGCCCAATAATAGATGTAATAATGCCATTTTCAGATCATCACACATATTTTTCTTATCAAATTATGATCTAATAAGTGACTCATTTAGGGTTCAGATTAAGTATAAGATATATAGCCTTTTTTTTTCCTTTTGAGACAGCGTCTTCCTAAGTAGTTCAGGCTGGCCTTGAACTGTGTAGGCCAGGCTCATCTCAAATTTACGGTGCTCCTCCTGGTTCAACCTCCCGAGTGCTGGGAGATGAACAACTTCGAGAGTGAAACCTGCATGGTTTGTGGACATTTCCACTTGGACATGTTAACTCTCCCCTAATTTCAAGGTGACCCACATCAGGCTTTTGACCCTAGAATGGAGCTTCCAGTGTTCTTCAAGCCAGGACTCCACACTGTGAGTTCCTTTGGGTTCATATCTCTCTTCTAGGTCTGCCTTCCTGCAGACTTTTCTTCTATGTCCACAATTGGCAGTCATCCCAACCCCTTAGCACTTCACATCTGAACCTCTGACCCAGCTCCCCATCTCGTGGGTCTCTCTGCAGGCAACTATGCTTTACTTCTTCAACACCGTTTCAGATTATCACTTTTGAAACCTGTGCAGATTTCATATTTCCCATGACATCACACCCAGACTTCTTGACTTGCCTTTCAAGGCTTTCCCCAAATGAGATTAATCTTATTTGTTTAACCTAGTGAGGCCCTTGGGTCCCTGGTCACTAGGTCGCCCTTGTCTGGAGTACCTTCCCTCGACCCCTGCCTTGTTAAATCCTTGCTTCAAGGTTCGTCCTGTGTCTGTCCTTTGGTCTCTGTGGTGGCACACCCTCACTGATTCCTTCCCCTTTGAACTCTTAAAGCATTACAAATATCTCTGCTGCGTGCTTTTAGCTCTTAATTATATGCCTGCCTGCACACTGGTGATTGTTTTATAGACAAGTCTGTAAGCCTCTAGAAGTCAAAATAAGCCATATATTCTCTATTCCTCACATAGTAAGTACAAGGTAGGCACTCCATCGAAGATATTGTTTCATGCCTTTTCTTTCCAGACTGGGTCAGGAGAAGAATTCTTATTTTCAGATTGTGTGGTTAAGTACTATCTAGTGATAGAATCAAAAATGATTGCCAGAGAATTATCAATCACATTAATATCAGATTATAAGGGTTTTTATCTATCAGCCACAACATGAAAGAAAAAGAAAGAAAAGAGAAGAAAGAAAAGAATGCATGGGGTTGACAGTCTGAGCATGTATAGGAAGGATAACAGTATGCAATATGGTAAATATGGAGTTTTTTTTTCTGTCTTGTTTTTAAAGTCTAATAATGTTATCACTGTTTTGTTTTATTCTTATTAATTTTTTTTTCTTTACTCAATACTCTATTTTGATTGGTTTTATTCTGTTTTGTTTTGGTCTGATTTTGCTATAACTGATGGAATGGAAAACTACTGTGAAGATAACAAGATACACTATAGTAGCCATTATTGTTTTCCCATTACCCTGCTTTAATATTCTGTACCAATTTCACTGCTGTGTTTTGACTGGATTTATTCTGTTTTGTTTTCTTGGGTTTTACTATCTTTAAAATAAAAAAAAAAGGAAAAGAAAAGAAACGAAATGAAACGAAAAAAGAAAAGAGGCACAGAGCTAGGGTACATGTGTTTTAAGTATTAATTCAAATGACATCATCTCAACAAAACACTACTTGATCTGCATGGCCATCCATCCAATGGTAGCTACTAGTATATGCTCATGACATCCTACACAGACCTCTGAATAACAATATTCCCATGTACTGTCTTCATAAATTTGTCTCCATTCCCTACCCTTTACCCCAAACTGTGAGTTCCTTGATGTCAGAGATTGACACAGAGCTAGCAACTGGTAAATTCTTACTGAAGAAATGAAATGTATCACATGCTGCATGGGTGAATCTTGAGAACATTGTGCAAAGTAAAATAAGCCAGTCACAAAAAGAAAACTGCCTTATGATTCCACGTTTATGAGGTACCTAAATTAGTCAAACTCATGGAGACAGAAAGTAGAGTGTGTTTGCCAGGGACTGGGAGCAGAGGAGGTTGGGAAATTATTCAGTGGGTGTACAGTCTATTTTACAAGCTGAAACAGTTCTTGAGATTTTTGCACAACAGTGTGAGTATAATTAACACTATGGCACTGTACATTTAAAAATGGTTAAGATGGTAGATTTTATGTTATGTGCTTTCTAGCATAATAATCAAGAACAGCATCGCACACACATCCTCACCATGATCAGGACATGCTTATCCACTGGCAGGAGCCAGTAGATGCTTCATTCATGTTTCTAGTGTGGGTGGTCATGATGAAGTAAGAGAGCATTTTTTTCTGATTTAGATCACCTAAAAATAATGACAAGCAATTAAGAGGTCCATAGCATTGTCACTGTTTGTTGGAACTCCAACAAAAGAATAGTTCCAAATACTCAAAATTTCTAAGACACGCAAAGTAGAAAATTGTCAATGTTATAGTAGTGTGTTATTACTAAATTTGATTTATTGATAAATGTAGCTATAATTATTTGGGTATTAATGAGGTAGATAAAATTTTTACTTTTTCTGTTATGTTACTTATATACATTTTCAAGTGTTACATGGAATGTGGTGTGTGGGATGTAATTTATACCTTTTTAAAGGAAAAAACATATGTAAATAAAAGCCAAAATTAAAACAACAAAAACTTAGCATAGACAACTGATTTTGTTCATCAGAGAAAGAAAATCAAAGCCTAGTATATCTTTTTAACTCTGCCTATTTCCTATCCACCTGTAATTGTTGTTTTATATAATTTAATATATGTGTGGGACAACTTTCCCCAAACTACTTAATACTTCCACTGTTGTCTTTTCAGCAACTTTAGTGTCACACCCAAAAAAGGGCACACCTCTTTAACTCTTTCAACTCTTGAATCAAACACACCCTTATTAAATGCGCATTTCACACCGAACAATCAGTATCTGTCCTTCTTTTTGGCTGAGGAGAGAGCAGCTCCTCCGGAGGTGAGCTGGTGAGAGTTAAACTGGGTGGACTGGCAGGAAGAGATGAAGTCCAGGCTGTTTTGAGAAGTAAGAAGATCGATTCCAGTAATGTGGGCAGAGTTGCATTTTCCTTCCTATATTCCTTTGACCTGTATATAGAAAACAAAAAGGAAGCAACAACATGGTAAGAGATGAACTGAAGTTTTGTTATCTCCTCATTGCCTAAGACCTTGTTTTGAACTTACATAGTAGTGTTTCTATTACTAATATCAATTATCTTCTCTGTATACTTACTGTCTAGATCTGGCAAATTCTTGGGTCTGAAAAATCTTAAAACAATTTTGTATAGAAGAAATAGAGTGGGAGGCTGAGTATCCTCGGAGACTGTCTTGCCATGGAAATGAAAATGTGCAGGATGTGACCTGTGCTGTTTGATAGTTCCAGATTCTTTAAACTAGGTGGTTATTTCAAGCTGCTCTTGCCAGATGCATTTGAGTTCATTCCATTAACCATTCTAACAATGTCTGTTTCATAGAACCTGTTGTGGAGGGTGCTGCAAAGAACTTAGTTAATCCTGTTTTCCTCAGCTCAGAACAGTTTCTTTCTCTAGCCCTTTTAAAATGTTAGTGGTAAACTGATATCCAGCCCCTTGGGGAAAAAAACTAGTGGGAAACATTGTTTTGAGAGAAAGGGTTGATTTTCATTTTCCTTAATGGTAGGAGAATTAGAACTCTTGTTACACGTTCTTTTAAAATGTAGGTTCTTTCAAATGTGTTCTGCAGTGAGTGTTGGCTGGCCTGCACCATAGCAAGTTATTATGTGTTGCACATACTTTCCCCTAACCAGACTTATTAGGACAAAGAAATTTATGGGACCAACTTGGCTTCTTGTAGCCCTGTCTTTCAAGAAATACTAGAGATAAGAAATGTTAAGAGGAGAAAAAAAGCAACCTTGTAAACTTTTAAGAAAAAAAAAGTTTATATAAATCCTATTAAGGCCAGGGATATAGATCAGTGGCACAGCACCTGCCTGGCAAGTATAAAGTCCTAAGTTCGATTCCCAGTACTAAAAAAAAAAAAAAATCCTATTAAACTTTGCCTCATCAGTTTGATCACAGAGGCATAAATATAAAACTTCAAGTAAGTGTTGGGTATTATTCCTCGATTTTCTGTATTAAAATTTATTAACACTTAATACTTTCCCTATCATTTGCTATTTCAGACACAATGTCTTAATAACTACACTGACAAGTGGTCTTTACACTAAGGTGTGAGGTTTTACTCTTACCTTACACATCTTAGCAGAATTCATACCTTGTGTTTTCTAAGTGGGGAGGGGTTTGGAATGATTTGTCAAATTAAAATGAAAAATCTAAGTTTAAGAGCGTCATGACTTTGAACCTTTAGAAGTATTTTAACAAGTGAAATTTCTGATATTCTGGTCAACCATCTTATTAGTGCCTAATTGTAAATATCTAAAAATGTACTAAGCAGATTGACTTAACTATAGCTTAAGAATGTTGATAGGCAAGCTTGGGGTGGGTAGGTTGGGGAGGGCTGCTGGAGGAGGTAGGAGGTATATTGGCCAGGCTGATGATGCCGAAGATTGTTTCTCCTTTGAGTTTCTCTGTGATCTGAGATAAACATACATGGAAAGGCACCTGGTGTCAGTATTATGTGGCAGGTACTAGTAGAGTAGTGGCTAATGAGAACAACATTTGAATTTTAAATGAAAATGTTGAAATGGGCAGAACCTGCTGCCTGTGTCTCTAGGCAGAATCAAGGATTGGAGCAGTGCAGGAAAGCCTGGGTGTGCAGACTTGCCCGCCTCAAGCCTGTACAGGAGTGGGATTTGCAAAATGCAACCCAAGCGCACAAGCTGAGGCAGAGAGAGGTGCCATCTGAGCTCACGCTGCCTGCCAGGAGTAGAGCTGTGAGAGGTGATGAAATGTTTTACTTTTCAAAACTGAAGAAGCAGCAGATTTCTCACAATCTCCCCACTCTCAACATATGCATAGTCCCAACCTCTGCCACTTCCATCCCATTCCACCTGCTCCAAGGCAGTCTAATGGAGGGAGTGAAGAATCAAAACAAAATTCCATTGGAGGGAAAGTAGGTCAATCTTCCTGAGGGTAGAAAGGAAGTGAGTAGAAGGGGCAGTAGATCCAGGAGTAGAAAAAAGTTTTAGATGTTGAATTTTTCGAAAACCCTTACAGGGAAACTTTTGTTTTGTTGGTTTGGTTTGGTTTGGT
>RJWT010019224.1:0-18496 GCA_004365215.1 Cuniculus paca
TTTTTTTTTTCTTAAAAAAGAGTGAATAAATTAATGGAAGGAGTCTTAAAATGGACTGTTTACAAGTACAGAGTTCTGTGATAGTTCTTTCTTGTGCCTATAAGTCTTAGGGCACAAACTCTTTTCTCCTTAATTTTTAAAAATGTTTGCTGCAGTCTTAAGTGTAACTTTTTGTGGAACCTTAAGAGTTGTTATTTTTCTACAAGTTTTATAATGGACAGAGATGACAAAGATAAAATTTTTTTATAACGAACTTGGTGTCAGGAGCAGCATTTCTATATTCAACAAAGAGAAGGGTTGAGGGTATACCTCAGTGGTAGAGCACTTGCCTAGCATATAGGCTTCTCTGGGTTTGATCCCAAGTGCCACCCAAAAAATAAAAGCAAAGAGGCATGCTGGGCCTATGTGTGTTCCTCAGTGACACAGTATGTGCTTAGCATGCATGAAGCCCCAACTTCAAACCCCAGGATAAAAAAGAGGGAGGCATGGCTTACCTAGTTAAAGCTCTGACAAGAGACCAAATTGTTGCACAGGTTACAAACTTAGGCTCTGGCATGAAGCAGATCAGATTCCATTTACTGGTTATATATCTTTGAGCTGGTGATTAACTAAACCTCAGTTTCTTCATTCATAAATATAGGTAAGAACTACTTCATAGATTTAGAGATCAAAGAATGTCATCCATATTAAACATGTGGCACTATACCTGACACAAGTATTACCTCTGGTTATAATTTTTATTAGACTTTCACAAGCATTGTGAAGGGTTTCTGTTTTAAATTCTCAGATAGGAACTAGTTTAGAGTGTAGAAAAGTGACTTTTCAAATCAGTGTTACAGTTTTCTTGAGGGAGATAAGCAATTCTTCCCTTAGAAAATGGACTGAAAGGTTAAGAATTTTTGATTATGCAGTGAAAAAAAGAAAATGAGAACAGATTCCAGCTGCCTTTTATTTGCTGGAAGAATTTGACCAAGTTACTTGGTGTAGTGAAGTTCATTTTTGTGGAGAGTATGAAAAAAAATAAATAGTTTGAATTTCAAAAGAAAAGAATTAGGTTAGATGTAAGAAGAACTTTCTGACTGCCAAGCAGATAAGAAAGACTCTTGTTACTATGAGAGATATGCCAGTGGAACTTTCTCTTTTTGGCCTCCTTAAGCTATTTCAGGGCTGCTAGGAACCCATGTAAATACAGCACAGACCTGAATTACACACCAGCTCCGTGCTGATAGAATCTTTGCCAGGATTTTGGCTGCCCTCTGATGTCCGTCGGCCTTCTTGCTCTTGCAGCAAAGCATTCTGATACTTTTCTCTTGTGTAGGTGAGGACAGGATAATGTAGACTACATGTTTTTAAAATCTGAAATGATTGCAGAAATTCCAGATAGAGATTATAAAAGTCCTTTGAAAGTTTTTGGAGTCGGTGCAAAAAGGGAGGTTGGGTAGGAGGAGGATTAACCTAGCTTTGTCTCTGTTAGAAGGATAAATAAGTTGATTCTTTTGAAGTTTCTTTAAAACTAAGAATTACACAGTCATTTAAGATAGACCAGGAGTAAATAAGGTGATCATGTAAGAAATGACCAGCAGTTCTCTGAAGTTGCTTTTAGGAAACCACAAGTTTATTTTTGACCTTAGCTTTGTTAAGTGAGTAATAATTCTACTTATAAAAAGTGGGCCTGGAGGTCAGCTCCAGCAACTTGGAGTTGGCAGAGGTATGGTTCAGACCTCATCTTTGTCACTTTCTGGTTAAAAGGCATCTGGCAAATAACTTCTTTGGAAAATGGAGAAACAGTTACTGTGAAGATTGAGATAATGCACACTTGCACAGAGAAGGTACCTACTAGATGGTAGTGATGATAAGAACAGTGATAGTTTTTTTTTGCTTCTTATTTTCCTTCTTTTTCCTCTTCTGCCTTTTTTCCCCACCCTGGACTAGAAGCTGAACCCACGGCCTTGCAGAACGTACCCATATGCTCTCCCACTGAGCTATATCCCCAGCCTCAAGGATGATGACAGTGATAAGGATGATACCTATTCGATTCCAGCAAATGATTGTCTAAACTGGATTTTTTCCTGTTGAAGAGAAAATTGGCATTATTTTAAAAAAATTTTTTATACACTTGCCCAAACAGCAGAGTTTTAATGTCACATCTAAAGAACAGAGACTCAGTTTAGAAAACTGTTTCTACTTATATTTTCAACCTTTGAGTTGTGTGGCAGTAGTTTTGTTTTGATTTGATTGACATAGGAAGGTGGCTGTTCTAATTAATTACTATAGTTCCTGTATGAGCTAAAACAGTATTTTTTAAAGTTGTATAAATTGTAGTTAACTTAAATATTGGCATTATGGTATGATTTCCAGTATTTAGGATGGGCTATCATAGTTTCATTTTCCAAATACAGTTTTAGATCTTAAGAGTAAATGAATTTTTTAGTAGAAAAGTGGACCAAAGACTTAAGTCAGGCAGGCTAAAAAAAAGATACATAAAAATCATAAAAATAAGCTTAACTAATTTTAGTCTAAACTAATTTTGCCTAAACAGAACGAAGCTTTTTATTTTTTATTTTGTGGTGGTACTAGGTATCAGACCAGGTCCTCACATGTGCTAGGCAAAGATATTCTTTCTAACCCATCAAACTGACAAAATTTAAGACTGTGCAGTGTTGTCTTTCTCTTACAGCTGTGGACAGTCAGTTAATACTATCTCTTTGGAGAGCAATCTTGGCATTGTGAATCTAAATTTTAAATGTGAATGTTTTTTGACTCAGCAGTTACACATATGGAAGAATACAATAAGGAAATAAGAGAAAGAATGTACAATCTGTGATCTAATATGTTCACTGTGGCATTGCTTTAATGTATGACTCATACCTCCAGGCTACTTCCCAGCAGAGCAGGCTGCTTCATTTCTCCTCCCTTTACCAGGGTGTCACACCACCTCTCATCACTTGTGGTTTTCCTGCCTTCCTTATTCATTGGTTGGTCTCTGATCACACCAGATCTTCACCCTAAAACCTGCAATTTGGGCTGTACTGATGTTTTGAATCAAGCATTATCTTCCTTAAAACCAGCAGAGAGAGTAAAGGGAATTTTAAATCTATTGCATGTATGTATATAATAGACACTTTTTCTTTCTCTTCTTGCCATGTTTTGGAGGAGGATCTCCCATGTTTTAAACAAGACTTGAAGGTGACTGAACTCAGATTTATGCTATCCTACTTCTTGATTTAATTGGGGCCTTTTAAGTCATCTGTAGCTACTTGAAGTGAGTATGATGTGAACTCTGATAACATAGGTACAGGCCTTTACAAAATTGTTGCTCTAAAAGGAAGTCCATGATATGATTGTAAAACCTTCTTTAAAATTTCCCTCATTAGGGAAATTTCTTGTTTGTTTATCTATAGTTTTTTTCCATGACATCCAGGTTTTTTTTTTTTTTTTTTTTTTTTGCTGTTCTAGTAATCATCCACTAATGTAGAGCTAAGAATTTGGTTCAAAGGGAAAATTCAAGTGTAGTGATAACCAGAAAACCATTCTGTGTGCCGAAAAGTACAAGTTACCCTTTTATATCCCCACCTGACACCCTCACATACGACTCTTAAATGCGTTGTTCTGATTCTAAAAATGGTTGTTTTCTCATTATGGAAAAATTGGAAAATTTAACAAATGATCAAGGACAACATTTAAATCATCCATAATTTTATAGTATTTCCACTTAGTTTTTCCCTCTCTTTTTAAAATATAATTGACCTCATGTTGTACTGTAGATAGAATTTTGTAGCTTGCTTATTTACTTAGTATTTTTTATGTTGTTAAATATTTTTGGGCAAATTTTTCTTCAGCAGTCTTTCCGTGGTATTTTATGCTGTCATCATTCTGTGAGTCTCTTCACCTAATTTGCAGCGTTTTAATGGTTTTATATTTTAAAAAATGCTTTGAATAAAAAACTATTCAAATTTTTACTGTAATTTTGATTATTTCTTTGATGTAGATGCTTAAAGGTTGAATTATTACTTCAAAACCTAAAACATTTTATAGTTCTTGATATAGATTACCATAGTTCCAACCAGAAGGGTTTACTGGTTCCTCCTAGTTGACACACAGGTCTGTACCAAAAGCATCTCTGGCAGTTGATTTCACGAAAAGCGCTTTCCTCCTAAGCTGTGACTGCATTGATCTAGGGAACATATTACAGTTTTTAAAGTTTCTATGTCTTTGATTTACTAGTAAATTTGAACATTTTTCATATTTTTAAAACTATATTGTCAGTTATTCATTTATGGTCTTTCGAAATATAACTTTAATATTTCATAAACTATGTATGAGCTTTATATATACATTTTGTTTTTTGAGTATGAATTTTTTTCTGTATGTATATAATAGACACATTTAAATGTTTACCCCAAAATTAATATCTTTAACTCTTGTTTGATATATATAGTATATTCCAAATTTTTGTGTGATACTTTATAGTGATGATTACAAGAAAATCTATTTTTTGATGTTTAATTTCTCTCCTTCCCTCCCTCTGTCTTTATGTTCACCCTTTTTAATTATTTGAATTAATGTTACCTTTTGGAGCGAAATGAACATTTGACCTTATCCTCCCTCACCCCATAGCTGCTCTGTTGTTTTAGCACGATTAATTGAATAATTCTTCCCCTTCCTTTCATAATCTGTGGTTAAGTTTTCTCATAAAAAGTCGCCATTTTTAAAAATCAAGGTCATTCTTAGGTAGTTTTGGAATGTTCTCCATCTCCTCTTTCTTGCTATTTTGTGAACAGGATTATTTTTCCATTTCTATATATATGTCTGTTTTTAAAACTATTATTTTAAACCATAAATTTTAAATTTTGCTCTATTTAAAAATAATTTTTATTCGTTTCTACTGAACATATTCTTTATGACAGGAATTAAAAATATGAGGTGTATTGGGTTTGCAGAAAGCATGGTTTAGCTGACTAGCCAAAGGGAAGGATAGTTATTTTCTGTGCGTTAGACGTCCTTATTTGTCTCACTCATCCAAACCCCAGTTGAAGGCCGTAGGTTAAATCTGGTAGTTGAGAAGTCTCTGAAATCAGTGTAGTATACCCTCCTCCATGCTTTTTTACTCTCCAGAAGTTTCCCTAGGCAATTATAGGTGTGTCTGTAAATCTCTAATATATAATCTTATAAATAAAATGAGTGATATACTAATTTATATATATAATCTCTTAATTGGTCCTTTTTTTCCTGGTTGTTTTGTTTTACATATGAATACCTCCTTATAGATAGCATTAGAATACTCTCTCTGGATCCTTCTCTGCATACCATTGCCTCATCCTCATCCATGCCCTCCACTCACATTCTTCCAAATTGTAATTTTTTTCTTCTTTTAGCCTAATTAAGGCATGTTTCTGTGTGTACTCATGTGAATACCAGTAAACAGTGATTTGAAGTTCTTTCAGGGATGTCTCTGCTATCTAAAAGTTTATACTGATTTTTTTTTTCTCATTGCAGTACCAAATTACAAACATTTGACATTATTTGGCATTTCACCTGAAGTAGGGTTTTTTTGTTTGTTTGTTTGTTTGCTTTTTTGTTTTTCACTGAACTGTGATTTTATAGATTCAGCAAAGAATCTTGCAGACAGATTCTATGCATTACTAGGTAGGGATACAACAATGGAAGAATTCAATTTTATAAATGTTATAAGAATAGGTGGCGGCTTTCTGAATTTTTTGAGGAACAAGGGGTAATACCTTACCTAAACATGAAGGTCTGTATGAGCTGAAAATGTAGCTTAGTGGTGGGGCACTTGCCTAACTTGCTCATGTCCTGGGTTCAGTTCCTAGTGCCAAAAACAATATATAGTAACAAAACAGAACAACAACAACAACAACAAAAAAACTGTACAGAAGCCAGATTTTAGATAAAATTCTTAACTTTATGGTGAATACCTCTTAGTTTATCTGAATATGTTTAGTTCATATTTTCTTTTCCCATTGCAAGTTTAAGAAAACTTAAGTTTGGAATCAACATAATCAGATAATCTTCCACTTGATAGTTATTACTAAAGCCAAATACAACTTTAGGAATTGAACCTCATTTATATCAGAAAAAGATCTGTTTCTAGCTGGTTGTGGTGACACATGTACTCAGGAGGCTGAGGGAGGAAGATCTCTGTGAGTTCAAGGCCAACTTGGGCTACATAGTGAGTTCAAGGCCAACCTGAACTATACAGTGAGATCCTGTCTTTAAAAGACAAAAATCCGATTTCTAAAACAGTTTTGAAAATGAAAATGACAGCAGCAGCCATGTGGGCTGGGAGGAGAACTGAGAAGCCAAACCCCTCCCATGGGCCAGCTGGTATGTGGGCTGGGAGACAAGAAGAGCTGACCCCTTGCCAAAACAACCAGCAGATTGGAGGATCACAGGCTGAGATTATAGCTACTGAAGTAAAAAAACAACTTAATGCTTGTATTGTTTGACTGACTTTGCAGGCTTAAAGCTGGTAGTCTGCGCTTCTATTTAGAGGATAACAATATATAATACAGCAACGATGGGGGATTTCCTTCTATCTTTTTTTTTTTTTTTTTTTTTTTGCTGGGGATTGAACTCACAACCTTATGCTTGCCAGGCAGACGCTTATGCCACTAAGCTAAATCCCCAGCCCATCTTGTTTTCGAAATCTAATATTATCCTCACTTTTTTGTGTTTGGTTCCATTTTATTGTTTTGTTTTATTCCCTTTAAAATAAAAGTAAGAAAAAGAAAAGAAAAATGATAGTAACTTTGGCACCACTGTGCTATTATCACCAAACTTAGGGAGAGAAGCAGGTTGTCTGCAAGATGTGTTCCTCTGGGCTGGTGAACAGGATGTAGACCCAACAGGGCCATGTTAGTGGAGAACAGAAGCAGAATCTCTGTAATACCATGGTAGATTATAAATAAATAGGATATGTGTTACCTTGTGACGGTCATTTCACTTTTAAGTCTAGGAGAGGTAAGGAATATCCATAGGATATCCGTTAGATTTAAATTTATAACTGATTTACATAGGACAGCAGCCCAAGGCAGAATGATTAAGATTCGTCAGGGGATGGATTCCTGAGCATTTCAGATGAGCCAGGATATATTTTAAAAATATTTTTCCTTTGTTTATTGATCTATTAAACAACATGACACATATGTGTGGCAAGCACTGTAAGTCTTTTTCCAAATACAAGTTTTTGTTCTCATAAATCTTATGTAAATATAATAAGCATACACACAACTTGGAACTTTTATCTTTATTTTATTCAGCCAAAAGCTGAAGCACAAAAAGCCTAAGCACAGAGCGGCAGGGTCAGAATTGAAACCTAGGCCATCTGACCTTGTCTCACTGGCTCTGCTGCCATCAGAGTATTACTGTAGCCCTACAGGGTTGGCAGTGATTGTCTCCATTGTAGAAATGTGGAGCCTCAGTTTCTTTCCCCTACAAATTAGCTCTTTATGTTTCCTAACCCTCTTGATGGTACTGTCACTGAATAGGGCACAAGGAGGTCCACTGAAGAGGGATAGGGACCTCAGCTCACTATGCCACTTGGTAGGTTGTAGGTTGGCTAACTTCCATTACAGCAAAAGAACTTCAGGATGCATCACTATAAGCATGGGAAGTCTTATTAGATAAAGTAAGGGAGAATGGGAAGAGACTCCAGCAAGAGTCACTGTACGGTTTCGGCTGATGAGCTTTCAGAATGGTTTATAGGGTGCTGAGGTGGGCTGGGATATAATTGATCATTATTTGGGTCCTGGTTTCATAGCTCCAGGAATCTTTATGGCTTGCGGGACAACTTGGTTCCCTTGAGATGTTTGTGCTTGCTTGGGCCCGGGCTGCATTAATTCCCTTTATGTAGTAATTGCTTCTGCGTGGGGGGAAGTAAATCTATCCATGAGTAGTCTGCAAGGCTCAGCTTTTCCTAGAAACCAAAGTGATTGATACAGCTTGGAAGACTTGTAGGCATTGTTCCAAGGGGTCGGGACATTGTGAAAGCTAGAAATAAGTATCCCTGCAAACCCTGAAAATTACCTTATTTTTATCTTGATGTTCTCTGTCTAAGTAAATTTAGGGCCAACAGACTGCAGTGCAGACACACTTTAAGTGACTATCATGCCTAACTGCAGAGCTAAGCAGCAGTCTGACCCAGAGTTTTTAAGGTATTATGGGAGACATATGAAATGAAGGCAGAGATGCCAAGCTTTATCCTGCTTTTAGTTACCCATTTGGCACATGCAGGTCCCATTTCTGGATTCCTGCTACAAATCTTTACTTAGTTTATTCCTCAATCTTGAGGGAATGAGGGTGTTGACCAATCCACTTGGTATGTTTTTTCTCCAGGTTAGTGTATGAGAAGGGAATAAGCTGAATTTTTAGTTTCTGAAATGCCTAGCATTAGCCTATGGAGTAAAGATGTGGATTACAGATATAAATAACTCGGATTGTGTCTTGAAGTTGCAGTTTTCTGAAAAATACAATTTTTAAATTATAATTTTTCTCATCTGTTTCCTACCTGTCTTTATTTCTTTTACCTCTGGATCATCATTTATCCCAGCATCCAGATCTGAAACTCAGAAATAATTCTGGACTTCAGTCTTTCCAACCAAGTATCTGAACTCTTTATACCTCCCTTATTGTTTGAATATAGATCTTTATTATTCCGTACTGAAACAGGCTTATATTCCAATATGTTTAAAAGAAGCCAGCAGGTAATGAAATGAGTGGAGGATGCTGGACATGAGGAAGGGGAAAGTTTGTCGAGGACCCAGAAATCTGGACTTGTGTGTGAACTCTTCCAATTTGTAGATTACACTACAAGGCAAACAAAGTATGGCTGCATGCAACCAATTTATAAGCTTCAGCTCTACATTATTTTATTTATTATTATTGCTAATATTATTGTAGTACTGAGGTTGACTTTTTTTTTTTTTTTTGAGATAGGGTCTCACTATGTAGTGCGGGCTGGCCTTGAACTTGCTGTGTAACCCAGGATGGCTCACAGTGATCCTTCTGCCTCAGCCTCCTGAGTGCTAGAATTATAGGCATGCACCACCATGCCCAGCTGACTATGCATTTATTTTTGAGGCCTCCTGACCTGATTTATATTCCTCTAGTCTAATCTCTACTCAAACTTTTTGGTTTTTGCCATCATAATCTATTGAAAGTACAAATCAGCAGAGTGCAGAGTAACATTAAAAAAATCAATAGCTTTTCTATACTTAGAACAGTAATGAACTAGCTGGAGGAAATCAGGAAAACAACTCCATTCATAATAGTTTCAAAACAAATAAGTAAATAAAACCCAGGAATCAACCTAACCTAGGAGATTTAAGTCTTGTATAATGAAAATTACAGAACAGTGAATACAGAATTAAGGAAGACATTAAAGGTTAGAAAAACCTTCCATGTTCATAAGTTAGCCAAATTAATATTATTAAAATGACCATATACCAAAAAAATCTACAGATTCAGTATAATATCTATCAAAATTCCAGTGATATTCACAGAAGGACAACCCTAGAATTCTTATGGAAACACAAAAGATTCAGAATAGTCAAAGCAATCCTAGCAATTCTGGAAGCTTCAGAATACCCAATTTCACATTATACTTGTTAGGGTTTTTTGGTGCAATAGAGAGGCAAAAAGAAAGAAAAAGAGGCCTTTGTTGAGGATGTGGAGAGGAGTACACAACTCATGGGGTTGAGCTTTCTTCTCTGCTGCATACAGAGGGGATTGAGGGTTATGTGACCTCTGACCGAAGTGGTGCTTGGGGTGGGCACTGATGACGCACAAGTAACTGACTGGAATTCTCCTTGCTTGCGGGAAAGGAAAGAGGAAGTTGTAATCAGTGTTGAAGGAAAAAGAGGAGGAAGTGGTCATCAAGGTAAGTGTCGTTTTTTTGCTTTGACCTTCTGCCATGTTAGACCACTGCCATAATGTCCATTAATTTATACTAGGGCAGAAACGTTTCAATACTAAAAAGCCATAGTAACAAAAACAGCATAGTACTGGCACAAATATAGATATATATACCAGTGGAATGGAAGACACAGAAACATAACCATGCAACTACAATCACTTGATTCTTTTTTTTTTTTTTTTTTTGGCATCACCAGGGATTGAACTCATGACCTCGTGCTTGCCAGGCAGGCACTTAGGCCACTGAGCTATATCCCCAGCCCAACCACTTGATTCTTGATAAAGGAACCAAAAATATGTAATGGAGAAAAGACCATTGATAACAAATGGTATTGGGAAAACTGGGTATCCATATGTAAAAGATTGAAACTAGATCACTCTCATTTTGTGCAGAAATCAAAATGGATGAAAAACTCAGATGTGAGACCAGAAAATTTGAAACTGTTAGAAAAAACACATAGGGAAAACACTTCTTGAATAGGACTTCTATAGCATATAAAATTATAGCACAGATGGCACTACATCAAATTTAAAAAGTTTCTGTGCAGTAAGGGAAATAACAGTGAAGAGAAAGCTTACAAAATGCAGAAAAATCTTTTCTAGCTATTGTTTTGACAGAGAATTAATATATAGAATATATAAAGAACTAAAAATCCTAACATCAAGCAATCAAATAGCTCAGTCAATTAATGGGCAAATTAATTGAACAGATAATTTTCAAAACAAGTACTAATGGCCACTACATAGATATGAAAAAATGTTCAATATCTTTAGCCATTAGAGAAGTTAAAACTACCTTGAGGTTCCATCTCACCCCAGTCAGAGTGGCTATCAAGAATACAAGAATAATAGCTGGGCGTGGTGGCTCACGCCTGTAATCCCAGCACTCGGGAAGCTGAGACAGGCGGATTGTTGTGAGTTCGAGACCAGCCTGCGCTACAAAGTGAGCTCAAGGCCAGCCTGAACAGCATAGTGAGACCCTGTCTCAAAAACACAAGGGCCGGGGATCTAGCTCAGCGGCCAAAGCGCCTGCCTGGCAAGCACAAGGTCGTGAGTTCAATCCCCGGTGCCGCAAAAAAAAAAATAATACAAGAATACAATAAATAATAAATGCTGGTGAGAATGGTGGGGGCACTTCTATGCTCGTGGTGAGAATATAAATTAGTAGAGCCACTGTGGAAACCAATATGGTGGTTCCTCAAAAAAACTAAAAGTATGCTATATATACCCAAAGGAATTAAAAGGATATCTGCATATGCATGTTTATTTTAGCACAATTTATAATAGCCAAGGTATGAAACCAGCTTAGGCACTCATCAGCAGTTGATGGGTTTAAAAAAAAATGGGATCTCTACACAATGGAGGATCAATTATTGGTGGTATCTGCATCAGTGAATGGAGGAGTCTGGATGATGGAACATGTGAACAGGATCAAGGGGGTCTAGTATTGTTTTATTTTATTTTATTTTTTGTACCAGGGATTTAGCTCATGACTCGTGCTTGCCAGGCAGGCACTTAGGTCACTGAGCTAAACCCCCAGCCGTTCTAGTATTGTTATCAATCCAGGAATTCACTCACAAAGCGTATCCTGTTCTTTTTCTGGCTAATGAAGCAGCATTAATAAAAGGCAAAAGAACAGTGTTAAACTCACTAGAGGGATGAATTTCCAGCATAGCAAGTGCTACTCATCAGATCAGTCTTTGTAATAACTTGAAAACTTCTTAGTTTTATACAATTTAAAAGTTTGAAGACTGTGTCTGATTAGAAGAACATAATTTTTTCTTGTTTTTTAAGTCATTCTCTAAAAAGACTATTTTATCCAGAGTAAAGATGGGCTTTTGACTTTTCCTGTGAGCCTATCTCTTAAGTAAGAGTTTTACCAAGTGTTACTGAATTTTTAAATAGAAATCTGTAGTTTTATTAAGACAAAAACTCTGACAATATGGTATGAAGTTTATATCTAAAGAAACATTTTACAGAAATCTAACATATTCCTAAAAAGATTTTTTGGTAAGTCCTGGGATTTAGCTCAGTGGCCTAAGCGCCTGCCTGGCAAGTGCAAGCTCCTGAGTTCAAGCCTCGGTAAAACAAACAAAAAACGGATTTTATGGTTTAGCTCTAGATGGTGTCAAGAACTGATGGATCTCAAGTCCGAAGGTGGAATATTTTGGGTATCAGTTAATTCTTAAGGTTTTTTTCCCCCAAATTTATTTTTTGATACAAGGTGAACCATTACCCCAAAATGAAAGTTAATCTTCTCCCGAGACTAGGCCTTTTGAAATCATTCAGCCCTTGAACTGACTCAAACTTGTGCTGTCAGTAGTTAATCTTCAAGGCTCACAATACTAAGCCTGCAGCAGTTCTACTTGGAGGTGGCCCTGCCCCTTTTCCTGTGCTTCTATCACCTGTGCCTTCCTTGCCTATTCCTCCAGTACTTTAGCCAGTGGCTTTCATGGACAAGCTGATATTCACAATAGGAAAAGAAGGGGACTTTTGTCTAATTTCAAGAATTAGCACCTCAAAGACAAAATGATCTGCCTGTGTATTCTTACCAGTGTAAGACTCCCTCCTCAGTCAGATTTTACCCCCAAAATGGCACCTGTGGTAACTTAAGAATTGACTTACTCCTTTGTGGTGATCAGCTTTAAGTTCAGGCAAGGAACACCTCAAACTACAGGTTTCAAGTATTCATAGCTTTTAAATAGTCTTCTACAGTCTTCATTTGTGGTGCCAGTGACATTTTTTTGAAACAGTAAAATATTCTGGACATAGAACCAAATTATTTGTTCTTTCTATTGTTTCACCATTTTCCCATTCAGGTTCCAAATTTAAACCAAAATGACCATACCCATCTTCCTCCTTGCCCATCCCTCTCACCCTAGATAGTACACTCGTAATAGCTAAAAACTGCACATGTGCTATGCTGTATAAAGACAGTCAACACTGTTGGGAAGAAGGCCGTGGGTTGTGGAGATGCTCTTTGGAGAGTGACGGCAACTTTTTGCTCTTCCATGCACCCAGTTCTGCAAGTTTGTCCTTCATAGAAAGCTCTTTGCTTTTCTTAACAAGGTGTAGAGTGGGTTGCCTGGAAATGCCCCTTTCTCCTCCTTTGGAGTGAATGTGCAAACTCTTAGCAGCTAGGAACAGCTCTAAGCATCTAGTCTGCTGTAGCACAGAAACTAACTGATCTTCAAGGGACACCTTCAGAGGACACCTTTAGACCAGTAGAATCCTCCCTCCCTCCCTGTAACCAGTCAGAGGTAACAAGGGCTGGTTCTCATAGCAGAGTATGACAGCCTGTGGGACGTTGACTTTAGCTTTCTTGGCAGCAACCAGTCCGGTATCACTAGACATAAGCTGTCCATTGGAGTCCCTGGCTCCAAACCCAAAGCAAAGCCTGTCGACTTTTCTGAGGCTCTTTTCTTTGGTTTGCTGTCCTCTCCCATATTTGCAAAGTCAGAATTAGCCTTGTGCTTGGCTCCCTCTGATTTGTATGCCATCTTCTGTGGCTGTAGAAACTTGGCAATGAGGCCAAAGCATCCAGGTTCTTTTTTGGCCCCTGCTTGTCCTCTGAGAAACCTGTCTACTTTAGGAGGTACTCACTTTGCTCTTTACAACTCAGTAGTCAAGAACTTTTCCACCACAGCCTAGTACTCACTTCTTGTTCTGTTTTTTCCCCATAGTGACTGCCAGCTTGCTGGTATAAAGGGTGATACTGCTCGGAGCAGTGCCCAGAGTCTGAGAGGAACTGGTGTTGTGTTACTGATGCATCACATAGGCCTGGCTGGCGAGTGGCACCTAGGATATCTGCAAGCCAGGTGGCTACAATCGAGCCCCTTGCTGAACTGGCTACCGTAGGCCCTGGCCAGTAGCCCTCCCCTGACTCTGTAATTTTTAACACAGTTAAAATTATTACATACAAATATGCGTATATAGTTTATGGAATTTGAGTTAAGTTATATCATTTAAAGAATGTCTACTGTGTGCCTAGCATGTTTTCATTGCAAGGATGAACAGACATAGATTTTTGCCCTGATTGGCTTTTAAAATGGTATACATGCTTTCATGTAAGTATAACAAAATGGAAGGAACATATCATGATTAAATTATATAGTAACTAAATGTGATTTTTCAACACTTGACATCCATCTCTGAATTTTGGAGTAAAACTATCATGTTATGCTGGAGGAAGCCTCATTTGCTTACTCTTTTTGTAAAACATCAAGTTCATAAGTACGTATCCAAAATGACCTCATATTATTTCTATACTATTAATACAGACACTTTCTCTTGTTGGGAATTGTTTGAATTCCCTAACACTTACTGTGTTTCACAAAGATGTCTTGTTCTGCCCACCTTCAGCCCAACCCTGCCTGCTTTGGGAAAGCCTGGTCACAGGAGAGCCTTCCAGTATCCCTCACTTTCTTCAGCCATTTCCCAGGGGCCATGGACCCTGGGCCAGCTAGCAGGATGCAGGGTTTTTGGTACCAGGACTCGAACTCAGGACTTCATGCTTGCCAGGCAGATGCTGTGCCGCTGAGCTATATCCTTGGCCCAGGATGTGTTTTTATTTTTCCTTAGGATTCCACCTTATCCCGATGCCATTAAACATTTAAGTTGAATTTGGTGCGGTACTCACCAAGCAGTCTTCTAAAGGCAATCTTCAATTCCTAATTAAGGATTCCTACAAAAGTAGAATGCATTTGCCACAAGATGTCAGTATCTGTTCCTTGTTACTTTTGCTGTTCTATTTTGTTTGTTAGTCTTTGGTGAACTGAATTAGGATAAAGTAGCTTCCAGTTGCTGAGACACTGGCAACTGAAGACCGATCTTTGCCCCTTGACAGGCTGGGCAAAGCAACTGTCCTGCAGGGGTCCTGCAGGGGTCCTGCAGCTGGGCAACTCCCTCCATCCTTCTTTCTCACTACTACAGGCATTACTTATGAGTCACATAGCTGTGTAATTGGTGTTACTTCTTTGCACTGTTTTCAAGAGCCATATACCACAGCTACTCCCACCCCACCTTTTCTTTTTATTTTTGAGCAAGGTCTTGCTATGTTGCTACATTGCCCCAGGTAGGCTTGAACTTGCTGTCCTCCTATTTCTGCTTCCCAGAGTTGGGATTACAGGTGTGTGCCACCACACCCAACTACATTAACTTTTAAAAAGGAATATGTAGATCTTGAACAGTTATAGTTGAATCTTGATCATTTTTTTCCTGCTAGGCACTGGCAAGCCATTTTGAAAGTTCTCTTATGAGCTATAAACTTCTGTGTATTTCCTAGTTCAAGAGTACCTGCCTGCTAGAAAAAAGGCTGGGAAAACCACAAATCATTTTAAGATCTTTAGGTATTGCTATGATTGAAACTTTTAAGGACCTCTTGCCATGAATGTTTGTTGGGGAAAATAATAGGCACTCGTTTACTAAGTGTCGGAGAAATATCTATGAACCTAAATTTTATATGCCTAAAGGACGTTAAGTTTACTGTAAATTATATGCTTATCCCCCTTTAGAGGATTTACAATGTATGTTAGCATATAGAAGGTTCTTGGGGGACTGGAATATAGCTCAGTGGCCCTGGTAATTTCTTTTCCATAGTTGCTTATTGAGTACTTTATCTTTTGCTAATTCTTTCAACTTTCTCATGAATTCCCCGTATGATAGGTGGTCTCATTTTCTCATTAATGTCTACTGTTGGTGCTGTTGTGGTGCATGTTATAACAAACCAGGAAATAAATGCTCTCACCCAGAGCTGCTCCTAGCTTAGAGGAATGGGTATCTGAAGTGATCAGGACTACTGCCTAAATTGAGCCCCAAAGGATCTGCAGGACTTCTGTAAACTGAGAATGCTGGTTCATGGTAGGTAGGTCAGGAGAGGGCCTGGAGACATGCACAGGCCTCAGAGATGTTGGGAGGAAAGAGTGGTGAGGAGGTGTAGCAGATAAGCTAGGAAGGCAAGTTGGAGCCCTGACTCCATAGCCCACTACGGTGGTTGCAAGCGAACCTGTGGCATGTGTTCGGCAGCAGGCTGTTTATATCTTTGAAAGCTCTAAAAACTTTGCCATCCCTGGCCTCCTAGCTGTGTGGATTTTCCAAGTTTCAGTTCCCTATTTTGCAGGGCTATTGTAATGACAAAATGCCAAATGCTACTGTCTTAAGCTCATGGGAAAAAAAAGGGAAATATCAATGAATAAAGTATCAAAAAGTCCTGAGATATACTAAGAGTATGTGTGTGGTACATTTTTTTTTTTAAATCATGCTAAGTTAATTTGTCTTGCTTTGGCAAGGAAGAGCTGTAAAAGAGTTTAAACAAATGACACGATCAGCTTCTTGCTATGAAAATATTTAAAATAATGTGCAAATGAAGGGGTTTCTAATACCAAAACAATAGATTTAGTTTCACATATGATGAGTTTGATGTTCAAGCAGCACAGTGAGTATAATCCCCTAAGACAGTATGAACTGGGAGCTTACCATAGTTACTTAAATTTAATCTGTACTTATCTTAACAGAACATGAAAGATCATCTGGTTCATTCTACCATCCCTTGAATCTAAATGAGTTCAGGTTCACATCCAGGGCTTTATGACTTCATGTAGTAAGATAGAGGGGAAGTAGTGGGGGTGGGTTTGTGCAGGTGTGAGGAGTGCCTTTTGGTTAACAGTGCAGCTTTGGGTGACCACTCTGGGCAAATGGAGTCTTACTTATCTGGAGTGATCTGTTCACACCTTTATCCACATTTGGAAAAGCCTCTCTTTTACCCCCTCCAATTGTTACTACAGTGATTCCACAGAGTCAGTGTCTTTAGATTTTTTTTTAAAGCAGTTTTATTGACTTGTCCTGTTTTTTTTTTTTTAATTTTGAAAAGAATACAACCAAACAAAACAAAACAGAGTAAAGCCAATCAAAACAAAGCAATGAACATGGAACATGACTTTGGAACGGGATTAAAAAAAAGCAATTGATAAGGCTACCATAATGACTTTTGTTATCTGCAGTATACCTGCCCATACCATCAGGGATAAGTAAAATCAACCAAAATACAACAAGCTAAAACAGTAGAAACAAAACAAAACATAATAAAACAAAACAAAGCAGAACAATGTAAGCGATTTTTTTTTTACCTTTTTGTAGTACTAGCTGAAATAACAGCACAACAAAATTCATTCAAAATGAAGAAGGAAGTTACAATCCCGTGAAAACAGGGCTGATTTCTAACACATCTCTCCTACAGCATCTACTAATAATGATTGCTTTAGATTGATGCTTGATCACATATTTAATACACAATTCATGTTTCATAGAATGTATATGGTAGAAGCTACTTCTTTACTATGTAAACTGCTTTAACTCTTAGGATACATTTATCATGCATAGAACTATAAGTATTAGCGACAACTTATAATTTTCATTTAGTAACCAATAAATCAATAAATGGATTAAACATTTTTTTGTTTTTAAAATTTTTAAATTTTTTTTTATTTTAAAGAGGATAAAACAGAACAAACCAGATCAGAACAGAACAATGCAAGCAGCACAGTACTTCAAAACAAGACAACAGGAAATCAACAGTGGATATCATAATGTCTCTCGTTTTCTTCGAAATAGTTGTCCATGCTTTCACACACAATATATTGAAACAAAACAAAACAGTATAAAAACAATCAAAACAAAAGAATGAAAGCATTATGGGCCTTCAAAACCAGACAATAGGAAATCAACAATGGCTACCATAATGTTTCTTATTTTCTTCAAAATAGCTGTCCATACTTTCACACATATTGAAATCAAATAATAGAAAATAGACTAAAACCAATCAAATGAAAGAATAAAAGCATTATTGGACTTCAAAGCAAGATGATATGAAATCAGCAATGGCTACCATAATTCTCATTTTCTTCAAAATAGCTGTTCATACCATCACACAAAATAAAATCAATTCTTGTGAACTCTTTAGGAGAAGTTCTATGCATGTATAAGCCTGTACATGTACATCTATCCTTTCTGTATTAGAGGGTAAAACAGAACAAAACAAAACAAAATATAAGAAAAACAAGAAACAAGAAGCAAATAATAACAGAGCTCAAAACAATAGCCATATAGGCTTTCAAAACAAGGGATCCTGTTTGATTTTTTTTTCAGTACTGTAATTTTCAATGTGTAGATCTTTTACTTCCTTTGTTAGATTGATTCTTGAGTATTTCATTTTTTTGGATGCTATACTAAAGGGTGTTGTTTTTTATTTCTCAGTGAGTTTGTTGTTTGTGTATAGGAATGCTATTGATTTCTGAGTGTTGACTTTATATCCAGCTACATTACTGAATGTTGTAATTACATCTAGAAGCCTTTCCATGGAGTTTTGGAGGTCTTTATATAGAGTATCATGTCATCTGCAAATAATGATAATTTAACTTCTTCCTTTCCCATCCTTATTTCTTTTATTTCTCTCTCTTGTCTAATTGTTCTAGCTAACATTTCCAGCACTATATTGAATAGGAGTGGTGATAGTGGACATCCTTGTCTCGTTCCTGATTTTAGGTTGAAAGTTTTCAGTTTTTGTCCG
>RJWT010019225.1:0-18507 GCA_004365215.1 Cuniculus paca
CCCCTCCCCTCCCCTTCCTTTCCCTTCCCTTTCTTTTGTGGCACCAGGGATTGAACTCACAACCTTGCACTTGCCAGGCAGGTGCTTAGGCCACTGAGCAAGATCCCTGGCCCTTGTCTTTTTGAGACGGTCTTGCTATGCCGTTCGGGCTGGCCTTGAGCTCACTTTGTACCCCAGGCTGGTCTTGAACTCGCAACGATCCTCCTGTCTCAGCCTCCCAAGTGCTCGGATTACAGGCGGATTACAGGCATGCTCCACCAGGCCTGGCACACAGAGTTCTTTAGTGAGGTGGCACAGGGAGACAAGTGAAGGCGAAGAAGGGATGGACAAAGGTGAGGTTATGCTGTGCTTCTTCTTCTCCCTCCACCCCTTAGTAGTGCTGGGGATGGGACCCAGGGCCTCACAAATGCTAGGCAAATGCTCTACCACTGAGCTACATCCCAGCCCTTCCTCTTTTTAAAAATTCAGGTGTGACTTATATAGAGCAAAGAACACAAATACCAAGCATACAGCTCAGTAATCTTTTCCATATGCACACACCTGACTGACTGAATTTCCAGGTTTCTGGCCTCCCTGAGGGCTTCTTCATGTTGTCTTCTGGTCAATGCTCTCCTTGCTGCCTAACAAAAGTAGCCATTCTTTTGCCCTCAATCACCAATTGCTCTAATCACTTATCACTCCACTGTGAACGTTTTTGTAAATGATTTTGGTGGTCATCACACCTCATTTCTCAAGAGAACTTCCGGATAACAGGGCAGACGCACGCCAGCTGTAGCAGAGATCGTCAAATAGTATTCCCGTTCAGCTGTGCTAATTGCTGTTCTTCCCGCCACGCATGCGCCAAAGTTCCAGTCGCTTTACGGCCTCACCAACACTTGGTATCACCAGTATTTAAACAGTTTTAGTCATTCTGATAACGTGAATTTAATTTACACTGCCCTGATGAGTCATTTGTCTACTGGCTTTTTGCTTTTTGTTTTTTGAGACAGGGTCTTGCTATGTCGTCCAGGTTCCCTTTGAACTCCCTATGTATAGCTCAGCCTAAAATTTTGTGTAAGTACTCCAAATAGCCAATTGTGTTCCCTTTTACTCTCCTGTTTAAAGAATTTTTGCCTAATCCAATCTCATAAAGGTATACTCTTCTGGTATCAACCAGAAATCTATTGTCTTACTTGTATTTCATAATCCACCTGAAACTGACTTTTTAAAAAATTCAGATACAATTCATGTTCCATGAAATTTACCCTTTCAACATGATTCAGTGTTTTCAAAAATATATTCATACAGTTATATAACCATCACTATTACCTAGGGGTTTTTTTTTTTTTTGGGTAATGGGGATTGAACTCACGACCTTGTACTTACCAGGCAGATGCTTGAGCTGCTGAGCTAAATCCCTGGCCCACTATTACCTAGTTCTAGAACACTTCATCATTCCATGAAGAAATCTTGCACCTACCAGATGATGCTCCCTTAGCCTTTGCCAAGTGTTAACCTACTTTCCATTTTATGGATCTGCCTATTTGGGAGATTTCATATAAATGAAGTATTTGTGCCTGGCTTCTTTCATTTAATGTAATGTTTTCGTTTACGTTGTAGTATAAATGAGTCCTTCCTTCTTTCTTCCCTCCCTCCCTCTCCCCGTCTCGCTTCCTTCTTTCCAGGTAGGTGGGGATAGAACCCAGGACCTTTGCATTGAGTTACATAGCCACTGTTTTTCTTTTTTAAGACAGGATCCCAGAAAAGAGGACAGATGAATCATTAATCTGCAGAATGGTAGGAGTGTGCTTGCAAGTTCCTTTTCTCAAGATTCTTCACTAATTAAAAGATCATTCACAGTGTGAGGAGTGGCCTAATAGCAAACAGATGGAGCCAAGTGCAGGAGAGCTGGTTTGTCCTGGCTTTGTCACTGATGTGAAGCAGTTTCCTTTGCCTCTCTACAACAGTTTCCTCATCTGGAAAATGGGGGATAGATAACTCCTGCCCTGTCTACCTCACAGAGTTGTTGTGTGAGGATCAAATGGCTACCGGTAATAGATGTGATCTAGTCTAAAATTTTAAAAGCACTCTACACATATAAGTTATTAATACACATGACCTTGGTTGAAGCAAGGTTAGGGTAAGTACATTACTTTACAAGATATAGAAGTATGGCTCTATACCATGACCTTATTGCTTGTGTCTTTGATTTGACTGCTTCATCAAGTTTGAGATCTTAACTTTTTAAACCCCTCTGTGCTTCCTTCTGAGGACACAGAACAGGAGTCAGGGTACCAGGAGGCTGGTGTTGGAAGCAGACTTGTATTAGTTTAGGAAGCATATCCTTTTGTAACCAGTTCCTAGGATTAGGTATTGAAGCAGCCTCTGAGGCAATTTTTTAAGCCCTAGGTGAAAAACACCAGCTGCCTCTTTCTTCCGTTGCCAAGGGTCTGTAACGACAGCATCCCTGTGCAGCTCACTGGCAGTGTCTTGCAGGGTGCTGGCCTCCTCACTAATACTGTAGCAATCAGCCTGGCCAGTTTTTCTTCTTCCCTAAGTTTTCATACCAATCTCCTGTTTTCTGCCAAATCAGCTGCAACAGTTCCAGCCACTGACTGCCTTCTTCCAATTGCCCACCCTGGAAGGAAATCACTGGGCACTGGCCTATTCCCAAAACCAACTGTAGAAGAGGAGGCTGGAGGCCTTGGTGTGGTGTCTGCACCAGGAGAGTTTCAGTTGGTGCTGATGGAGGCACTGAGCTCATCTAATACACCCTGTCTGGGAATGGGGTTGTGCTGACAGGGAGCAACTGCACGTCTGAAAAGGTGGGAGCTTGGGGTCCCTCAGGAGCACCCTATACCCAAAGATTCATCTCAGGAGTCCCTGGGGTCACTGATTATCAGCTGACAGTCTTCATCTAATTCCTTAACTGTTTTTAAGATAGGCTGGTGATCAGATGCCTGAGTCATTTTTGCTTTAAGAATGTTGGTTCCCTCTTCCCCTGGGTATCAGAGGCCACTAAGTTCTGGTAACATTTCTTGGCCCAAACAGCAGTCTCCATTAAGTTGTCTGGGTCAGTCACTATCCGAGTTCAGAGGAGCAGATCCAACAGATCACAAAATGAACCGTGTGGTGGATCCCCATACTTATGGCATGGGTAACAAAGGCCTTTAAACAGCCTTCAGAACTTTAAACTTGGAGCCGCACTGACATTTGGTGTGGCAGAAGCCTGCCTGATAGACATCTGCATTGTGTTGAACGATCCGGAGGCACTGAATATACTCTGCCTCATCACATATTGAGGGAAGAGTTTGTGCCTCACGTCTGCACCACCAGATGCACTGCTACTGGTAGTGGCTAAAATGGGCCGGGAAGGAAGACTACTGAAGCAAGCTCCTGGGCAGCAAGGTGTAAATCTGAAGGTGTAGGGAAGCTCTGTGTGCTCTCAGGGTATTTCCAGGAGCCAGCTGATTCTTCCCTCACAGGGCTAATTGCCAAGAAGCCAGGTCCAAGGACCGCATTTCTGGGTTCTGCAAAGGATCTGCTTTACTTTCCTGACTGCATTTGAAATATTTCTTCTGTAATCCCAGCACTCTGGAGGCTGAGGTAAGATCACCATGAGTTCAAGGTCAGTCTGGGCTACATAAAGAGTTTAAAGTCAGCCAACTACATAGTGAGAACCTGTACCAAAAATCAAAAACAAAAACAAACAAACATTTCTTATTCTATTTTGTTTTGCTGCCAGTCCAACCACTTCTTCATTTCCCAAGTAGGCAACAACAGCTGGAGAAACTATCACCTATATCATTTGCAACAACACCAGCTCAGCCATCCTTACAGATGGCCATACAAGCTGATGTGCAGCCTGGGTGGATGTCAGTGGCTACCAGGAGGTGGTAGAGATTGTGGAGGCAGTAACAAGGGACTCCCCAGTGCCAAAAGCTACACCCGACAGCCCCACTAGACACCAAGGAGCCAGAAGGCTCTTTAGGAAAGAATAAGTGTTGTGCAAGAGGGAGAAAACTCTGCTACCTAAGGAATACACACATTCAAGACAGGAAGTTCAGCTGTTCAGTAAGATCTGTAGTTAGACAATGTGGAAGGTGGGGGCTGGGGTTGTAGCTCAGTGGTGAGACACTTGCTTGGCAGGCATGAGACCCTGGGATCCATTCCCAACACCACAAAGCAAAACAAAACAAAACAAAACAAAACAAAACAAAACAAAACAAGAAGCTAGTTTAATTTCAGGAAGCATGGAGTTTTGTATCAACTCCCAGGATAAAAATCTTATTTTGGATTACAAATGAGTGGATATATATGGGGATGCTATACTATTATTTTTTTTTAAATTTTTTTGTCACTTTGGAGACTTCAAACACATGTGAATTAAACAGAATGGTAACATAAACCCTGTTGTAACCATATTCAGCTTCAGCCACCAACATCCTTCTGTTATTCTCTTTTCCTCTATGCCACTAACCCACTGACAACACAGTGGTGGTGGGGTGTCTGGTTCCCACCCCAATTCCCAGGAACATCTGGTAATGTCTGGAGACACTTCTCATTGCCACACCTGAGAGAGTATGTCTAGTACCTAGTGGGTAGAAGTCATGTATACTGCTTATCATGAATCACAACAAAAACTCTCTGGCTCAAAACATCAGTGCACAGGCCAAGAAATTCTGCTACAATCACTCCCTACCACTACTCGGTTTTTTCTGAGGTAAAATGTATGTACTTTGAAATGTGTTTCTTAACTGTGTAATTCTGACAAATGTATGTATCATGTAATCCACGCTCTCTCATAAGATTTTGTATATATCTTGTATTAAATTCAACATTATCCTTTCTATATTTATACTTTAGAAAGGTTTAAATTTTATTATTAAATGAATATTACATTTTATAATTCCATTTTTTTGGAATGCTTAAAATTACCTTGCCACTCTCAGGGAATTTATCTAAAAGGACTGTACCTGAGAATAACCATTCTGTTTTTTCATTTTTCCAACTGTCATGATGCATACACTACCTAATTCTCTTCCTTTTTTGTAGTGTTTGTGCTAAAATCTAAAATTTACTGAAAACACTTGTTGTTGTTGTTCAGATGGTTTTGAATTGAGTTTAAAAGTCAAATGGTCAAAATATGATATATACCTATAATGAAATATGGTTCAGCCTTAAAGAGGAAGGAATTTCTGATGTATGGTTTGTGGGTGAACCACAAAGACATTATGCTAAGTGAAACAAGCCAGATGCAAAAGAAAAATACTGGCATTCCACTTATATAAGGTATTTATGTGACAGAGGAGATGCACCTGACTCCTTTTTTCCCTTGGGCCACCTAGAGTAGGGTATAGTTTGGCTCACATTTGTCATACCTCTCTCCCTTGCTTCCCTTTACTCTCTCTTGGAACCCAGAGGATGGACTGGCATAAGTCGTCCCCTGCCTCCTGCATGCTGCTGCCTCTGTGAAGAAATTGGAGGGGAAACCACCTCTAATGTGGCAGAGATCAGGGAGGGATCTGGGCTCAAACTTTCCAGGCCCCAATAAATTAGCTCTCCTGAAGATTCCCTGTTTTTGGCCTTGTCATTTTTAGTGGAGATGTGACAGCTGTTAATTAAACAGCTCAGAATCTCCCCAGGTTTCTTTGAACCATGGCCATGACAACACCTGCTTAGATCAATCACAGGCCTGCACTCAGACCAATCAGCAGGCCCTAATTTGGACCAATTGTAGGCATGTACCTGCTATATAAGCAAGAGGTTCCTCACACTTTTCTGAGGGTTTCCTCTTGTCCTGACCCCTGCTACACTGCTATACAGGTCCTATTCAAATAAAGTTTCATTCGGGTGGTCCTGTAAATCTGCTTGTAATTTATTTCTCAGGTAGTGTGGGCTTGGAAGTCCCATAAAACTACTCTGGATTCTTATCCTGAGTAGTGTGGACAGAGTGGTCATTTAAAAGACAGAACAATAAACTAGGTCTGTTAGCCCTAAAGAGCTTCAGAGATTAGCAGCCAGTGAAGATCAGCAACAGCAGCAACTGGCAGAGCTGACTGAGGGCACCTAGCACAAGCTGGCATCAAATGATGGTGGCCAGTACAAACCAGGGTGAAACGGTGGCAGAGATCAGCACCCAGCAGAGTTGACTGATAGGATAGGGCATAATTTGATGTCAAACAGTGGTGACCATTAGTGGCCAAGACCAGCAACTGGCAAAGTTGACTGATCATATTTAGCACAATTTAGAGTCAAATAGCAGTGGCCAAGACTCAGCCACTAGCAGTCAACTAAAAGCATCCAGCACAAGTTGGCACTGGACAGTGTTGGCTGGCAGTGGCTGAAACTAGCACTCGGCACACTTTGGCATCAAGTAGTGGTGTGTGGCAGCTGCTGAGACTGGTAATAAGTAGAGTTGACCAATATATCTGGCACAATTTGTCACTCAGTAGTGGTAGCTGGTAATAGCCAAGATCAGCAATTGCCGAAGTCAACTAACTGATGGTGTCTGGCACAAGTCAGTGTTGAATGGGTAGCAGTGACAAAGACAAGAACCTGGAAGAATACACCAATGGTATCTGGTACAATTCAGTGTCAAACGGTGGTGGCCGAGACCAGCACTCGAGTCAACTGATAGCATTCAGCACAGCTCAGTTTTGAACAGCAGTGGCTGGCAGCAGCTAAGACCAGCACCTGGTAGCTGACTGACAGAGCCTGGCACAAATTGGTGCCACACAGCAGTGGCCAGCAGTGGCACAGACTAGCAACTGGCAGAGTCGACTGATGGTGTCTGGCACAAGCCGGTGGTACAAAGTAGTGGCACATATCAGCAACCAGCAGAGTTGACCAACAAATGGCATTTGGCACAGCTGGCATTGAATAACGGCAGCCAGCAGCAGTACACACCAGCACCTAGCAGTCGACAGACAATGCCTGGCAAAGCCAGCATCAAATGGTGGCAGTTGGCAGCAGCAGAGACCAGCAACTGGCAGATGCAACTGACAATGCCCAGCATTAACTGGTGTGGACCAGTGGCAGCAGGGCTGCTAGCACAGCTGAGTCATGATTCCCATCCATAATGAGCAAAAGAACTCTTGATTGGTGACATCCAGAGTAGTCAAATTCAGAGAGAATGGAAGTAGAACACAGTTGTTAGGGACTGTGGGGAGGTGGGATTGGGGAGCTGCTGTTGCATGGGTCTGGAGGTTCAATTTGGAAAGATGAAATCGGTCTGGATTTGATGGTGATGATGGCTGCACAGGAATGTGTATATACTAAACACTACTGAGCTATAGACTTAAAAACAGCTAAAATGGCAAAATTTTCTGTGATGTCTATCTCGCCATACTTGTATGCATGTATGTGTGTGTGTGTGTATGTATGTATGTAGGTATATATGTATGTATATGTATTTGGTTAGTTTTTGTTTTGAGTCAGGGTCTCACTATGCAGTGCAGGCTGGCCTTGAACTTGCTTTTGAAGCCCAGGCTGGCCTGAAACTTACAGTAATTCTGCTTTAGTCTCCTGAGTACTGGGATTACAGGCATGTGTCACTATGCCTGGCTAACATAATTTTAATAAGAAGTCAATTATGGTATGTAATGATAATATAAAAGAAACTAATTGTACAGCCATAAGATGTTTTGCTCCAAGTATCTGAGACTCCACAGTGTGATAGAACTTGAAGGGGTTTATACAGCACCAGGTTCAGTGTTCTTGTTTCAACAGCAGGAAACTTAGCCCTGAGCAGGGTCACAGTTTGTGACCATTAACATCAGAGTAAGGACTGGACTCCAGTTGCTTTTCCCTGCAACATGCTGTGCTGCTTTCTCTACTGTGAGTTCGGGTGAATGGATTCTATTTCTGCTGTGTGTTCAGTTATAGATGATCATGGCTTCACAGATAATTAATGACCCTGTAAGTCCCTCAAGATTCTCTGAAAATCACAAACTGGCAAGAAGCATTGCAGAACTGGTATGGTTCAATTCCATGTGCCCTTGCAATTGCTCAAAATGACTCTGGGGTCTAAAGACAAACAGCTCACTTTATGTAGTAATCAAGATGAGAAAAAAGAGCAGAAAAGTGTCCCTTCCCCATTTTTGGCATGGTGTTGAAGCATAATCTAAATTTAGGATCTAGCAACTCTGTTGCCATGCAGACACAGCTGATATTAGGCTAAATCTTAGCTATGCATTCCCCAGCTTTTGTTAAAGCTTGGATTACAGCCACTCCATAACTTGAGGCACAATCTGTTTTAGTTCCTGAACACCCCTTTGTTAACTTCTTGATTTCTATGATGCTGCTGGCTGGCTAACAAGGTCTCTGATTACTTGATGGCTTGGGTTTCGAAGTCAAGGGAAGCATGGACCCAGCCAAACTTGAATGTCATCTGGAAATCCTTCACGGGCCACACTGCTCTGCAGTGTCACCTGTACTCTCTCCCACGCTGGGCCTGGGGAAATATTCCTCCTCTATGGCCCACTTGTATTTGCTTGAGGTCTGCTAACATAAAACTCCAGTTTCAGCAGATGGTTTTCCCATTCACATCTTGAAGTAGAAGTGAACCCTGCCCAAACTGATATTTTTCTGAGGCTACTGGAGTTGGAGCTAAACTGGTTAGTTTGATACTTTTTAAAATCAGCTAGGTGTGGTGGTGTACTCCTGTAATCCCAGCTACTCATGAGACTGAGGCAGGAGGATCTCAAATTTGAGGTCAGTCTGAGCAACTTGGCAAGACCATCTTAAAATAATAATAATAATAAACCAAAAAATGGTGGGGACGTAGGTCAGCACTCCTCAGGGTTAAATACTTGGTATTGAGAAAGAAGAGGAAGAGGAGGAGGAAAATAGATACGATACTGGATTTATGTAATAACATGAACATATACTTTAGTAAATCACTTCACAAAGGTACACTGAAAACATGTTTCCAGTGAGCTTACTTTATGTTTCAGTGGCTTATTTAAGTCTGTAGACAGAAATCTAGTAACTGAGAACCCTAAAGCTTCTCCTAGATACACAGATCTTAATCACTGCACATCCTCTCTGATCACACACAAAAGGATAATGTGACCAGAATGAGTCTCTGGTGAAGTTGTGCTAATGTAACTGGAGACAGCATGTTAGGGCATTATTCTGCTGCTACTGGTGGACAGAATGAGTTCTGTGCTTATGACATGCAAGTGTCAGGAATGTGAAAATGCTGAACTGCTGCAGTCAGGCATGGCCAATGTCTGAATCTGCACCTCCCAGGAAGTTATCCGAGACAACATTTGACTCCAACTAAAGCTGGCCAGCGAGTTAGCCAGCAGCAAGCGCTAACTAGATGATTCTACACAGGCTGTGTGCAGAAGAAGTATTAGGAAAGGTGGGCAATGAAAACAGAGACAAGGTCATGTCCCTGGTCTTAGGAAGCTTAAAACTACTAAGAGCTGGCATTTAGTGACGGCTAACCGTGTGCCAATCCTCACAACCCTCATTGCATAGAGGAGAGAACCTAAGTGCTGTGAGGCTAAGGACAGACAGTTGCTATGTTGCAGACACAAGATTCACTTATGACCTTTGTGTTTTCAGAGTTCTTAACTGGGAAGACTACTTGCTAACAAAGTGAGGATGAAACTACTTATCAGAGATCTAGCTATTCACATTACACATCTGGTTTTGCGTTATCACTAGTGAGCACAATGTGGTATGGTATATGCTAACTTGCCATCTTACTGGGGCACAAGTGAGACCAGCACAACTGAGGGGCTGGTGTGAGGACACATCACTAAGTTGTGAGAGATGAGCTGCTCCATGTGGGCTCGCTGGATAGCAGGACAGGATTTATGGAAATATCTTGAATTATAAAATCTTACATGTGTTCTAAGTATCGACAGACAGATGTCTAGAGAGGATTCATTTTAATGAATATGAGAATCACTTTGATTAGCAAATTAATAGTCTATATTTAATTGGTACTTTGAAAGAATTAGGGAATATATATTTTCTTTTTAAAATAGCTTAAATTACTCCCTCAGTTCAAATCACTCATCTTGCAGGTAGTCTCAATGGTGGTAACCGAAAAGAAGTGACTGTGCTGTCGCACATAACTCAGTTCATCAGTAGTGAGGTGATGTAAACTTAAGCGAGACCTCAAGAAGCTTGGACCAAGTGAGCAGAGGGGAGTCAACTAGGGAAGCTCCTTGGGCAGGTGGTCAGAGTCCCTCAGTACCAGATAAGCCTCTCTCTCTGTTTCTCTGGTAGTACTGAGGATTGAAACCCTGGCTACTCTTCCACTGATCTTCATCCTTGGTCCTTTAAATTTCTTATTTTGAAGCAGGGTCTCAGTAAGTTGTCCAGACTGGGCTGGACATTGTAATGCTCCTGCCTTAGCCTCTCAAGTAGCTGGGCTTACAGGTATGTACCTCCATGCTAAACTGCTTATATTTTTAAATGGTCTCTGCCCTAGCCACTGTGGATCTGTTTTTTTTTTTCCTGGTACTGGGGATCAAGCTCATGACCTTGTGCTTACCAGGCAAGTGCTTGAGCCACTGAGCTAAATCCCTGGCCCACCACTGTGGATCCAAAACAGTCATAAAGTCTTTGCTGCTTCCTCTTCTAGTCCTCTCTGGCATCAGTCCTTGAAGAAACCTTTTCTGACTATCTAATGTAAAGCCATTACCCATTTAGGTGTCTAGGACATTCTTTCATTTAACATTGTTTTATAATCTTAGAATACTTACCTGAAATTGAAATTATCTTCTAATGGATCTGTTGACTTGCATAGTACCTGTCTCTTTGTACCAGAATGTGAGCATTCCAAAGTAGAAACCTTTTCCATCCTGCTGACTATATGGATCCTGAATGTAGAACTGTGTGTGGTACTCAATAGTTGCTTAACAAATTTTTAAAAATAAACAGGCGGATGAATGAATCAAGCAACTTATCAGGTCATTATTCTGTCTCCAATCAGGGGAAATCAGTCATTTTATTCCTCCAGGTCTTCCCTAGGACATGACAAAAGCTATAACGCAAAGGCCCAATATGAATTCCATCTCACCTGTTCTGCTCCCACCATACTGATTGGCTTGCACTTGAAGAGGTGGGTGATGAATTTGGGAATGAAAGAGCTGTCGATAAAAAAAAAAAATTAGGCTTATTAATTCTCTGGAAAAGAACTGCAGAATATTTTTTAAGGTATTATTTATTTATTTTTATTTTTATTTTTTTTGGTGCTGGGGATCAAACTCACGACCTTGCACTTGCCAGGCAGGCTGCTTATGCTACTGAGCTAAATCCCTGGCCTAAAGGTACTATTCATATGAAATGAATAGACATTTCTCAGATGAAGAAGTAGAAACAGCATTAAATATATAAAAAAGCCAAAGATTTAGCTCAGCAGCACAAGTGCCTGCCTGGTAAGTGCGAGGTTGTGAGTTTGATCCCCAGTTCTAAAAAAACCCCAACAAAATATATGAAAAAATGTTCAACATCGTTGGTCATTTGAGAGATGCAAATTAAAATAACATTGAGATTCCACCTCACTCCAGAAAGAATGGCTATTGTCAAGAAATTAACAATAAATGCTGGTGGGGCTGTAGGGAAAAAGGAACCCTTCTCCACTGTTGGTGGGAGTGTAGACTGGTGCAAACACTATGGAAATCAGTGTAGAGATTACTCATAAAATTAAAACTAGAGGTTCCAGTTGATCCAGCTATTTCCCTTCTTGGTATCTTCCCAAAAGAATTAAAAACATCATACTACAGCAAAATATGCACACTCATCTTTATAGTGGCACAGTGTGTAACAGCTAAATCTTGGAAATGGCCCAAATATCCATCAACCAATGAATGGATAAAAAAGATGTGGTTGTCTTCCCATGAGCCAGTGGCAGCCATGGGGAATGGGAAGAGAATCAAGAAGCCAAACCATGCCTTCCCATGAGCCAACCAGCGCACAGGCTGGGAGACAAGAAGAGCAATGTGCCACCCCCTACCCCCAAAGCAACTGGCTGATTCGGAGGAACTCAGGCAGAGATGATAGCAACTGAAGTTAAAAAAAAGAATAACTTAATGAATGCTTGTATTGTTTGATTTACTTTGCAGGCCTAAAGCTAGTAATCTGAGCATCTATTTGGAGGATAAAAATATACATTACAGCTGAGGATTTAGCTCAGTGGCCTAAGCACCTGCCTGGCAAGTGAGGTCGTGAGTTCAATCCCCAGTGCCAAAACAACAACAACAACAACAACAACAACAACAAAAAACAATATACATTACAGCAACAGTGAGGGGATTTTCTTTTGTCATGTTTTTGAAATCCAATGTTTTATTCTGTTTTATTATTTTGTTTTATTCCTGTATCTGGTAACCTAAGCAACTATTTTGAAAATAACAATATGCAATATAACAACCACTGTTAAATTCCTATCATCTTGTTTTGAAAACCTATATTGCTATTGTTTTTTGTTGTTGCTGTTGTTGCTTTGCTTTTGTTATTGTTTTTTTGGTTTATTTGATTATTGATTTTTCTGGTTTTTTTCTTTTTCTTTTTTTTTTGCGGCACCAGGGATTGAACTCACGACCTTGTGCTTGCCTGGCAGGCGCTTAGACCACTGAGCTAGGTCCCCAGCCCTGGTTTTTTTCTCTTTAAAGTAAAAAAAAAAAAATGAGGTTGAGTTCAATTCCTGTACCCAAAAAAATGTGTTTTTTTACACAATGGAGTACTACTCTGCCACAAAGAAGGATAAACTTGAGATATCTGCACATAAATGGATATACCTTGAGACCATACTTTTTTTTTTTTTTTGGCCTTTTGAGATAGGGTCTCATTATGCAGTTCAAGCTGGCCTTGAGCTCACTTTGTAGTCTAGGATGGTCTCACACTTGCAACAATCCTCCTGCCTCAGACTCCTGAGTGCTGGGATTACAGGCATGTACCACCATACCTGGCTGTAAGAGCATACTTTTAAGTGAAATAAATCAGATACATGTTTAACTATCACTTTGTTTTTCTGGTATGAGAAACAGAAAGGGTAAATAAAGACCAAAATATGTAATAGATATTGGGAAATAGGAATAAAATGTTCAAAAAGGAGAACAAGGAAGCGGGTAGGGGGTAAGAAAGGAACGGAAAAGAAGAGAAAGACAATAGAAAGAAAAAAAATAGAAACAAAGCTTTTGAGACAGGTTCTTGCTATACAGTTCAGGCTGACCTTGAACTCATTATGTAGTGCAGGCTAGCTTCAAACTCACAGCAATTCGCCTGCCTCAGCCTCCGGACTACTGGGATTACAGATGTGTGCCACCACGCCCAGCTAAAACTTTTGTAAGTAAGGTGGAGAAGAGAGGTTGAAGGGATGGGAGGTGACTGGGGAAAAAAGAAGAATCAAGAGATATCATGCACAGATACAAATTCCCTATGATAAATGTTAATATGTGTATCTAAAATGTACTAATAAAATAGGGCCGGGGATTTAGCTCAGCAGCTTAAGCACCTGCCTGGCAAGCGTGAGGTTGTGAATTCGATCCCTCGTGCCAAAAAATAAATAAATAATAAAAATGTACTAGTAAAATTAATTTTAAAATAAGGTGTCATTCCCTTCCCTAAGAAAATAGAATTGAGGTAGATATCACTGCCACTTACTGGCATGTATTTCGTTCTTTCTCTTTACAATCAAAGCCCTGTTGTTTTTTTTAACTTTTTTTGGTATGGGGAAGCAAACAAAGCTCTGGTTTTGTTTAGGTACACTGCACATGGCCTTAGGATATAGAGGCAAAATTGATCTTACCCTAAACTGTACCAGTGAATTTTAACCAGCCTCACTCAGTCTGAGCATGGCATTTTCTAGATCACTGTTATTGATCCTGAGAGGGACACATGATCTAAACTGGCCCAATTTACTAGAGGGAAGGACTTCACCGCAGGGTAGGTGAAGCCCCTCTTCTTCCTTAGGACATTGTTACATGTGGATATAACCTCTATAGCTGCCATCCTACCACCAGTTTAAGGATGCTCCAAAGGCAGCAGAATAAACTTAGGTCTTTTTTTTTTTTTGTACCAGGGATTGAACTCATGACCTTGCACTTGCCGGGCAGGCGCTTATGCTGCTGAGCTAAACCCATGGCCAGACAACTTAGGTCTTAATGATATTGCTGGATTCCCAAATCACCCACTCTCACATCTGTTCTACCTCTGAACTTGCTGTTATATGAAATTAAAAAAACCACCTGCCATTTAAATCAGTTTGAGGCAGGGCTTCTATTATTAGTAGTTGAAAACATCTTACAGATATAAGAGTGAAATATACACGAAGTAGTTACAGGATCTTAAATGCAGAAACAGGAAACAATTGGTATAGGAATAATTGTCAGATGAGGAAATAAAATACATTCCAAAGTATTTTAAGTAATATTTCTTTTTGGTTTTTTTTGTGGCACCAGGGATTGAACTCACAACCTCGTGTTTGCCAGGTAGGCGCTTAGGCCACTAAGCTAAATCCCCAGCCCCTTATAGGGTTCTTTTTTCTTTTTTTTGTGGCACCAGGGGTAGAACTCACGACCTTGCGCTTGCCAGGCAGGCACTTAGGCCGCTGAGCTAAATCCTTGGCCCTTTGAATTCAAAGTATTTTAAAAATACTCTAAAAAAATCTGCTGAGTCATGAGTTCAATCCCTGGTACCAAAAAACAAACAAACAAAAAAACAACCAAAAAACTGCTGAGGACTAAGGGTCAAACTATACTAGCTGGGCTGATGATGCTGGTTTAAACCAGGGGAAGAGAGAGTCGAATAACAATAGGTCAGGCCAGCTCTTCAGGAAAAACCACAGAGGCCTCAGTCAAGAAAGACAGGTTGTACTGATGTGCAACTGAAGCTGTAGAAACTAGACATGACCATAACCAAGGCAAGATCCACAGTGACCTGACCAGGAAGAGTCCAGAGCCCCAGCCTGCGGAAGGAGGAGGGAAAAAAAGCTGAATTTGTAGGTTTAGATAAAGGTTGGCTGCCACCTCTCTCCTCACTCTTCCAATGCTGCTCCTGGGCTTGTGCACTCCCTTCTTATCAATCTCTCTACTTTTTTTTTTTTTTTTTGGTACACTTGTGCTCATTTTAAAAGCAAATGACTACAGGACATCTTAATGGAACAGCCACCAGCACCTCAGACTTGGCCTTGCCCTGGCCTCCAGGCTCAGGTGACTGGATCTCATCTACTCAGTCACCAAACTAGGAACTGGGAGGGAGTTACCTGAGACTGCTCCTTACCTCAACCCCAACCTACCATCAGTTACCAAGTCTTCCCCTCAACTCCTTATCTGCCGTTCAGATCATCCTTCCCAGCTGTCCTCCCTGCCCTTCGCCTTAATCTTTCTAACCACCTGCTGCCAAACGCATTTATTTCAAATGCACACATGGCCAAATTCTTCCCCTGATCAAAACTCTTATAATGCTGCAAAGAAGAGCTTCCTTGAATTCTCTTTCATTTCCCCAAGACAGGGTCTTGCGGTGTTGCCCAGGCTAGACCTAAACTTCTAGGCTCACGTGATTCTCCTTTCCCAGCCTCCTAAATAGCTGAGACTAGAGGCCTGACATTTTGGATTCTCTGTCTTCAGACTTAGCAGTGATAAGCCCTAGCATCCTATGCTTCAACCTTGTTGAGCTGCTTGCAGATTTCATGCTGTATTCGGGAGGTGTTGTAATTCTGGAGCTGGGCATGGCGACATATGCCTAATAGTCCCAGCTACTTGGGAGGCTGAGGCAGGAGTTTGAGAACAGGCTGAGCAAGATGAGACTCCCATCTTAAGAAAACCAAACCAAACCAAAGCAAACCCAAGTTCTGTAGGCTGCTAATGCCTCCATGCCTTTGTTTCTACTGTTCTGCTACCTGGACGACCCTTTCCTAGGGGCTTGGGAATCAATACTCACACATCTCTCTGACGCTGCTCAGGCATCTCTTCTACAGATCTTTTCCTAAGTCATTTTCACCATATTCTCATGGAGTCCTCAGTCCTCGCACATTTAACCTACTTTATTATACTTATTTGCTTATATCTTTATCCCTTCACTTGACTGTTCAGCAAATTAAATTAGGGCCTGAGTTGGTTAAGCAAATCATTTAACCCTGGGTCTGGGATGTAGGAGGTGCTGAAATGAATGCATGTTCAATAAATAGTTAGTATTTTAATGATGATAGCAGCTACCGCTTTTTGACTATTAGATTGGCACCAGCACTTTCCAGGAAATTTACCTGTGACTTCCCATTTTATCCTCCTGATCACTATTAAAAGATTTTTCCATTTCCATCACCAAATAGAAAGGAGTCAGCTTAGTGGATGAGGGAAGTTGCTTATAGTTCAAATTGGAATTCCAGTCAGGGTGTGACCTTGATGTCTAAACAGGAAAGGCTAGTGTCCCCTAAAACATCAAATGGAGGCAAAGGAGCCAAGGGTGGATTTGCATGGGTTGGGTAGAAGAGGTTAGAAGAATGGAATTTGAAGTCCAGAGATCAAATCTAGGGGCAGGCCTGCTAACTGAGAGGCAGGGTAAATAAGGGACCATTTGGCAGAGATCTCCAGAGCTGTAGGCCAGAACCAAACAAGTAACATGAGGTTGAATTAATAACTAGTTGCAACTACACACACAGTTCGTAGTTTAAGGTACTTCACACTACAGCAAGCTGAGGTTAAGCCCTTGAACTGGCTCTGTGCACTAGTCTACATGGGCTAGGCCCAGGAACCACAGGGACCAGAGTCAGTTCTCTGGGGGACAAGTTCCAGCAATGTGGTGGGTAAATGCCATGGGCTTCTCTGGGCCATCAGTATGGTAGTGGCTGTTGCTGTTGGTTGGGAAAGCGCATCCTCACAATCCCCACCACTCAAGTTACTGGAGTGGGTTTGAGATTTTACAAGAACGAGAGGGTACCACAGACTAAAACAGAAATACTTTCTAGATCACACGTTGAACTTTTCCATAAGTGTGAGTGGGCATCCTATTCCCAGTTCATTTAATATGAGCTTAGTAATCAAATTAAAGGCTCTGAGGGCTCTGAGAGAAGGTGAGGCTGATGCCCAGATGAGCTAAGCAATGGCCTGCTTATTTACTCTAAAGTGAGCTCAATCAGACCTTTGGGCGACCACAATGGAGATTTTTAGTCACAGTAAATTTTTACAGACATTTCTACCAGCAGTTATGGCAAGTGTCACAATGTGATTTATCAGCAATGCTTTTAATGCACATTAATGAGCACTCAGAGAGTGAAGGGAATGTCGACTCCTGGTCCATCTGCCATACTGCAAACATTAATGCCTCCCTGGAGAGTCCACTCCAGGCTTTCTTGACAAGGTAGAAACTAAAGCTAACTCTACAAGCCAGTCTGTTATGGTTGCTCCTTAGGGATTTATTTGTGTCAGACAGAGAAAGTCCTAATTGAATACAAACTGGGAGAGATTTGGAGAAGACAGAAACTTGGAGTCCTGAATCACCCTTTGGGACCTGGATGAGAATAACCCAAATACAGTAGCTTGGACAAGGCTGACTTTCCCAAAGCCCTTCCCTGAGAAGTTTGCCAAAATACTTCTTTGATAATTGGTCAGGAGAAGCACTGGCCCTCTACATTGCCTGGTCTCATGGGAAACAGTGCTATCGCCAGATGCTGATTGGCAAAGGACCAAACTATTTCCTCGCTTCAAAACTCAAGCCAGAAATGGCCACACATGAGGATGGGACAGAAGACATGTAGTTCAGTGTTTGTTTCATCTACCTTGGCAATGAAGCTCTCTAACAAGCTCATCCCAATTCCTAGTACCTTCCCTGGACTCAGGGATACCTGCAAGTAGGCGAACTCTAGGAGCTACATTAACAAATTTTTTTTTTTTTGCGGCACCAGGGATTGAACTCATGACCTTGTTACAGAAAATATTATAGGCAGTCAGATAGGGCCAGGCCCTTGAGAAAGTGGACACAGAGGACCAGATTTCTTGTGACCTTGAAGGAGACAGACACCTCCCGCTATAAGCCAGATCTCAAGACAAGGCAAAAACAAATACAACCACACCCTAAGTAGAAACATCAGGGATTAACATTCTAAATAGGTATGGATTATCTTGACCATCCCAATCCTCTATAGGAAGAGTCACTGATCCTTAAGAATGCTCGCTTGCTATGTGACTCGCTTCCTTATTCGTCCCTGATTTGGTCAATTTTACCTGAAAAATTAATCTTCTTGGTTGACCATAGTTCTGTGCCACCTCATGCCTGTCTGCCTTACGAGTTCCCAGGTTTTCCCCAACTTGGACCCACCTCACTGTGTGGCTTTACACTATAAATATTCCTAGAAAAGCCAGAGTCTTTGGCAACCCCATCGGGACCCCTTCTGTCTCTTTCTCAGACAGAAGCTTTCTTTCTCTCAATAAATATATCTTGCTCGTAACCTCCGTTGTTCCTAAAATTCATTAGATTTTAGAGAACATGAACTCGCCAAACATATAGTAGGGTGGGAATTTCATTCCCCTATATCCACCTCACGCTTGCCAGGCAGGTGCTTAGATC
>RJWT010019226.1:0-18508 GCA_004365215.1 Cuniculus paca
TGTAAGTTGATAATACAGGCTGTGATTTTATTCAGGTATTCATTCAAAATGTAGATGTATAAGTTAAATAGCAAAGTTTTAGCCGTATTTTTTTTTTTTTGTAAAAATGAAGAAGGATTTTTTCAAAGATAGCTCTAAGGAGATGGAGGGAAACATTGGCCTCAGATCAGCATCCTACCAAGGACAGGTGTGTAGGGGTCTTTTACAGCAAGGAACAGTGAGGGGGATATCATTAGACTATGGATGCGATCAGGCTAGTTTCATCCCTCCCAACTCCCAGATCTCTTTGTCCCTTGCGTAACAAAATGAAATTGGGCTTGACCTCTTGATGCCAGTGTTTGCATAACCTGTCCATTCATCTGACTGTAGCTCTTTGTGTCACAGGTCTGAGGAAGTGTGAAGTCACTTATCTCTCAAAGAAAAAGCTAATAATGTAAAGTTCCACTTTGTAGTGCCGGTTACAACTTTTTGAGGTGCCACATCATTTGGCTGGCTCTTTCTGATTCAAAGGTGAACACTGATTGTGTGGGTGAGAAACTCCACCAAAATCCCCATCAGTCAGAAAATAGTTTCCTGATGCAGTAGAAGGAGTGGTGAGAGAGACTTGGGTCACTGGGGTCCAGCCTGGCAGCCTTGATTACTTCTGTGCCCATCAAGAGCCTCGGTCTCATTGAACGTGTCTCCCTCATCAGTGTTCATCATGAAGTCCTTGCACACTGCACAGTAGTGTGCTGAAAACCAAATATTAGAATACCATTTACATTGTATGATTTTTGTAGTTCACTAAATCATTCCGTCATTTTTTTTTTCATAAAAATGCAATGAATTAGGAAAAGCAGTAATTTCTTTTTTTTCTTTTCAGGTAGAGATGTGTGAAATTCTAAGTGCTCGAGGTAAGAAACTGAGGACAGAGCCACCCAGCCTTAGTCGTTGTGCAGGGCCTTCTGCCTCAAAATGTTAATTTGACGATGTGAGTATTATTTTGACAATAATATTGGACTTAATTTTAAAAGTCTATATTTTTGTACTTACTTTGGTTTTGCTATAGGTGGATGCAAAAATTTGGATGAGTGTCCCTCAATCATACATAATGGCTAATACACTGTGTGTTATGGTTGATGCATTGTGTCAGCTTGCACAGTTTAGAAGTTTAACAGAGAGACTCAGCAGGGAGGTAGGGTTCTTACTTTGGAAACATCCTCATCCTGTGCAAAGGAGGGCAAGGACATTTCATGAGTGTTACACCCACCCTGAAGGTAGGGGTGGTGGCCTGTGTACAATTTAAGGGAGAGAAGAGGCTTGCATTTTGCTCCTTTTGCTCTGGCTACTGCCTTGAAGTGTTGACCCTGTGCCATGCCACCCTGCCTTGGAGCCAACTGATTATGGACTGAAATCTCCAGAAGCTGTAAGCTAAATAAACCTTTTCTTCCCTAATTTTGGGTGTCAGGTGTTTGTCTCAGCAACAAGAGAAAGTAACCAAGACACTGTGTTAACTTGAGAAGTTTAGAAGACTAAGTGATCCAGTAGGGGGCCTGGGTCCACACTTTGTAAACATCCTGAGCTTATGCAAGAAGAGGGCAGGGAGATGAGTTGGTGGGAGTGCTACACTCACCTGGGGGTGGGTAGCCTGTATACAGCATAAGGGAGGAAAAGAAGCTTGCTCCCCATCCTTTTGCCCTTGTTGCTTTGCTGTCTTCTGCTGCCTTGAACTGTTTTCCCTGTGCCATGTCTCACCTGCTTTGGAGCCAGCTGATGATGGACTGAAACCTCCACAAACTGTGAACTAAATATACCTTTCCTCCCTTAATTTTGTGTGTCGGGTATTTTGTCTCAGCAGTGAGGGAAAAGTAACTAAGACAATACATGTGTTAATGTGTTGACTCCCAGGGTGGTTTGGTTCCCAGGTTGGCTCCATGGGGAGGTGATGAACTCTGTGGGAAATTGGACCTTAGGTGATTGGGGGGATGCTCCAGAAGGGCACTGTGGGACCCCAGTGCTTCTCTCTGATTCCTGGCTCAAGATGTGGGTTCTACTCTTGCCATGATGGACCACCCTTGCCAAAGGCCTAAAATCAGTGATGTTGCCTGATCTTGGACTTGAACTTACAGAACTATGAGCCCAAACAAACCTCTCTTTACTTTGTAAATAGCCTGGGCCAAGTACTTTGTTATAATGACACAAAGATAATACATCTACTAAGTACTGAATTTGTATATTTCACTTTCCACATTCATAAAATAGGGATGATAATAGGTAATAAATGGTGGTGATAATTTAATGTATGAAACCATGTAAATGCCTAGAACTTTCTCACAAATATGATAAGGATTCAACAAACTTAATCATTGTTATTGTTGAACTTGGATAAAGAAAAATTCCACATTTATAGAATGGGCTCCAACTCTGGGAAATAACATAGGACTGAATAATCCATGTGGTAGGTTCCTGAATTTGCTGTTACATCCTGTGACTGTTTTGATTTTCTGTGTTAGAAGCCTGACATTGGTGACAGTATGGTAGTAGGTCACTGGACTAAGTGCCCAAAGGTGAAGGTCTTGATTCCTATCTTGCCACTGATTTTTTAATCTGTTTATTCTTCTATCATAGTGTTGATTTCCTTGTACACAAAATCAAACACTTGTATTTTAGTTCTCATTTTATCTAAAATTTGTGCAATGATTCATTGACTCATGAAAGACAGATGATACGCTAAAAGATAAAAAGATAAAGTTTAAAAGACATACTTCCTGACCACATCGACCTAAAAACCTAATAGGGAGGAGAAATAGAGATAATTATAAGAGATATATACAAACTGTATATAGTTTGAGATGCATACAAACTGTAGTGCTGTAACTGAAGAAAAAGTACTAATTTATACTTTCTTGTAAAATGGTATGTAGAGAACTGCAGAGTTGGTTTCTGAGAAGGTGAAATTTGAATTGGGTCTTGAAGGATGTAAGGAAGGACTGTATAGCTAATGGTACAAACACACATAACTTTATAAAGGCTATATATCACTGATGTGTGTAACTTTGTAAAGACTTAAAAATAACCATGCAAGATCTACAATTTTGAAATTCCACAGAGATATGTTTATTGTATATTCTTTTTTGTTATTAATTTTATTGGTACATTTTAGATATACATAATGATTGCATTCATTAGAGGAAGCTCATGCCTGTACATGTTTCTTGATTCTTCTTTTTTCCCTGAACCTCTCTCTTCCCTTCAACCCCTCTCCCTCCTTATTTACAAAACCTTTGTTTCCATTTTTTACTTCTATTCCTTTTCTCCTTCTTTCCTCCCTTCCTTCCTTTTTCCTTCCCCCATTCCTTATTTCCCTTCCCATTTAAATATTTTCTTCCTATTGCCCAATATCTATCATAAATTTTGGTCCTTATTTACCCTTTCAGTTTCTCCCACTAGAGAAAAAACATGATATTGAAACATGTGTACCCAATTTATTTCATTTATGAGAACTCTTTTCTTTTCCCTTTCCCTCTTCCTAGTTCCCTGTTCTTTTGGACAATTTCTTCCTATTTTGCAGTACCTTGTATGCACTTCACTCTTTATTTAAACATTTGGTGTCTCATACCAGAAAATGATGAGATATTTACACATGTGAGTCCAATTTATTTCACTTAAGAGTATGGTCTCAGGTGCATCTATTTACCTAAAAAAACCTCAAGTTTATCTTTATTTATGACTGAGTAGTACTCCATTGTATAAAGAAACTCACATCTTCTTTATCCATTTCTCAGTTGATGGGCATTTTGGTTTTTTCAAAGATTTAGCTATCACAAATTGTACTGCAATGAAAATGGGTGTGCCTGTAGTGCTGTGGTATGATATTTTAATTCTTCCAGGAAGATATTCAGAAGGGAAATGGCTGGATGAAACAGAAACTCTAATCCAAGTTTTTTGAGGAATCTCCATACTATTTTCCACAGTGGTCACACCAGTAGACACTCCCACCAACAGTGGAGAAGGCATCCTTTTCCCCCACAGCCCTGCTAGCATATGTTGTTGGTTGATTTCTTGATAATAGTTATTCTTTATGGAGTGAGACAGAATCCCAGCATTGTTGTAACTTGCATCTCTCTGACGAACAATGTTGCTAAACATTTATTCATATAGTTATTTGCTGTTTGTATCATTTCCTCAAAGAAGTGGATATTCATCTTAGATGCCCGTTTTTGGATTGGGTTGTTAAATTGGGGGGGAGGTCTGATTTTTTTTCAATTTTTTATGTTCTAGATATTAGTCTGAAGAACAACTGGGTAAGATTTTTTCCTCACACTGTGGTAGTCTTTTCATTCTATTGAGAATTTCTTTTGCTGTGAAAAAGCCTTTTAATAGGCTGAGATTCCAGTCATTAATTCTTTGTAGTATTTTCCATGCACTCTGGGCTTGATTCATGAGATCCTTGCCTACATCTATGTCTTCAAGATTTCTACCTCCCTTGTCTTCCAGTAGATTTAGTGTTTCTATTATAATATTTAGATCTTTGATCCATTTTGATTTTAGTTTAGTGCGTGGTGGTAGACCTGGGTCGAGTTTAGTTTTCAGCATGTGGAAAGCCAATTTTCCCAGCACCATCTATTACAGAGGCTGTCTCTCTTCCAGTGAACATGCATGGCCCCTAATGTTTTCTCTAGCTCTGTGAGGTATGCTAATGATACTTTGATTGGGATTGCTTAAATCTGTATAACAGTTTTGGGAGTATGGCCATTTTCACTATATTGGCTCTTCCTATCCATAAGCAAGAGATATCTTTCCATTTTCTGATATCTTTTTTCATATCCTCTTTTTAGAGCACTGTAATTTTCATTGTACAGATTTTTTACTTCCTTCATTCCCAAGTATTTCATTTTTTTCAAAGTTATTATGAAAAGTATAGTTTCCCTAATTTCTCTCTCAATGCATTATTTGTGTACAGAAATTCTATTGAGTTTTGGGTGTTGTCTTTATATGCAACTACACTATAGAATTCACTTATTAACTCAACCAGTCTTTTGGAGGAGTTTAGATGGTCTTCCATGTAGAGTAGCAGGTCATCTGGAAATAATGATAATTTAACTTCTTCCTTTCCTATTCTTATTTCTTTTATTTTTCTTGTCTAATTGCTCTGGCTAGTGTTTCTAGAACTATATTGAATAGGAAAGGTGATCATTGACATTCTTGTCTTGTTCCTGATTTTAGAGAGAAAGCTTTCAGTTTTTGGCCAGTTAGTACAACATTGGCTCTTGGATTGTCATATATGGCCTTTATCAGATTGAGATTAAGACCATTGTTTCCAATTTCCTGTAGGGTTTTCATAGTGAATCAGTGTTGGACTTTGTCAGATACTTTTTCTGCATCTATTGAGATGATCATATGATTTTTGGCTTTGGCTTTGTTGATATGGTATATTGCATTTATTGATTTGCATATGTTGAATCACCTCTGCATCCCTGAGACAAATCCTACTTGATCATAGTATATAATCTTGATGATTTGCTATATTCTATTTGATAATATCTTACTGAGTATTTCTGCATCTATGTTCGTAAAGGAGATTGGCTTGTAGTTCTCTTTTTTGGTTGGGTCCTTCTTTGGTTTAGGTATCAGGGTAATATTTGTATCCAGGAATGATTTTGCAGGTATTGCTTCCCTCTCAATTTTATTAAAGAAGTTCATCAATAGTGGCATTTAACTCTTCCTTAAATTTCTTGTAGAATTTAGCAATGAATCCATCATGACCTGGGCTTTGTTTGTTGGTAAGTTTGTAATTACATTTTAAATTTCATTGACTGGTATTGTGTTATTCAGAATTTTTGTATCTTCTTGACTCAGTTGTGCAATTCATGTCTCTAGGAACCTATTCATTTCTTCAGTGACTTCCATCTTATTAGAGTACAGGTTCTCGAAATAAGTATTGATCATCTACTGGATTTCCACAAGTTCTGTTGTGATTTCACCCTTTTTCTTCCTAATTGCATAGATTTGAGTTGTTTCATTCTTCTTTTTGATAAGGTTGACTAACGGTTTATCAATTTTATTTAGTGCCTCAAAGTTAGTGCCTCTTCATTGATTCTTTGAATTGTTTTCTTAGTCTTAATTGCATTAATTTTTTGTTGTGACCTTTATAATTCCCTCCCTTATTCAAGTTTTGAGTTTGATTTGTTTTTCTTTTCTAGAGGTTTGAGGTTCAACATGAGGTTGTTTATTTGAGCTTGCTCTATTTTGCTGATACGAGAGTCCACTGTTTTAAGTTTCCCTGTTAGGACTGCATTGATTGTGTCCCATAGGTTTCGGTATGTTGTATCAGTATTATTTCTTTGCAGTCAATGTATTCTTAAAGTTTCACCGAACCAAATTCTTTAGTAAATAAATTGGAGAGATCTGAGAGAAAGAATAGGAGACTTAAGGAGAGAGAACCCAGGGTGATTAATGCACTTGTTTCTATTTATTCACTTTTCTGTTCTCTAACAAAGACAATTTTCTTTGGGTTTCTGATATTTAACATTGCAATTATCATAATTGGTGCTGTGTTTAATTTTAAAATAATCTGTTATATGATATTATTTAAGAATTAGAGAATTACATTTTACCATGCAGCAGTTTGTGGTCTGCTTGAAAAGAGATTTATAGCTTAAATACATAAACTGCATGTGCACACACATGAACATAGATGAGTACTTATTAAATTTCAAATTGTCATTGATCATCAGTCGCTTACCAGGGTGTAGAAGGGGCAAAATCACCAAAGTCATCCTAAAGATTATGTGCTGGACTTTGAATGTTATGGGGTAGCTCAGTTTCAACAACAACAACAACAACAAAAAGACAGTAGAAGAGAAGCATGTGTAAATATGCAAAGGTGGAAAAGCACCATGGGTAAAGCTCTTTTTTGTTTTGGTTACAAAATCTGTTTTTACAGAGGAAAGTCAATGATCTTTGTATGCTTCACCAGTAATTTAGTTATTATCTGGCAAATAGTAGGAAATTATGGATACATCCAAGTAGGCAGCTACATGAAATTATTATGAGTAAGGTTCTTTTTAAAATTAATTCTTAGATGAGCCTAGATGTACAGGAAGCACCCCTTACTTGTTATTTATGTGTTTACGTATTTATTTATTTATCGTGTTTGGGACTCAGCCTAGGACTTTGTACATACTGAAGCCATGCTGTCCACTCCCCAGCCCCATTATAAGTGTATCTTTTGAGAATCCAATCACTGTTAGCTTCACAAAAGCATTACATTTTGAAATGTATGCTATACTGAGTACTGATCCATACATATATACTATTATAATCTGACTGTTAAACTTTTTAAGCTACAAAGTCAATGACAAAAAAGTCTACTATGTTTTCTGCATGTACTCTGAGGGAAAACTTCTTGGTATACTTAGTTGGTGTGATGGTTGAAATTAAATCAATCAAATACAAGTGGCATTGTCAGAAGTACATACCTCTTCTTTAATCTTTCTTTCCAAGCTTTCAATGATTTTCTGCCTTGTACCATTATTCATTATATATTCACAAACTCTACAATGATTATTAATTAATCAATTAAAAGCCTCCATTAACCTGAGGACTTGGCTATATGTTGAGGATTCAATCTGGTGTAACCTCAAGGAAAATGTGATAGCAAAAGCAGAAGATAGATGCACTGAGTGCAGGAAAAACACATGAGAGAATGATTGTGTATTGTGCTCAGCCTAATATGAGTGGAGTGGCTGTGCCGTCCCCTGCTGCATCTCACACACGCAGATAAACTAGGGACCTTGCTGACCTCTAAGTCATCGATTTGCAGTCTTCAGGGCATGCTTTGTTTTGCCAACCCAGCAAGGCAAAATCTTAGCCATTTGTCAAGACGCTATCCATTTATTTGCACTACCAAGGATCTTGGTCAGCAGTCTCTCCATCCCAGGATTGTATCTGCCATGTAATAACTGCAGAAAATTTAAGGTATCCACAAATAGGGGGAGAAGTTTAAAAATTTTAAGGAGGACTTTCCAATTCCCAATGGGAATCCCAGGAGTACCTTCATGCATCTAAGAAGAGAGGGCTGAGATAGTACTAGATCATCCATGCCATAAAAGTGAAAGGTAATGAAGTGAGCAGGAGGCTTAATGCAGGGCTGATGAGGGACACCAAGAGAAAATTTCAGACATCCCAGCAGATGCCAGTGAGGCATGATCCAGGGATCAGAAACCACAAGGTTAAGGCAGTAGCAACTTTTGTTACTTAAAAATGTATGTGCCTGAATATGTAACTTGCAAACATTTTAAATGTTATATGAATCATGGAATCAAAGGTTTCCTCAATCTTCTGTATGCAGAAAATATGTTTATCTTTTGTATATGTTTACTCCTTGTTTAAACCTTTCTTTTTTTCTTTTTCTTTTAGATATGCATAGCGACACCATTCATCATAGGGAATTTGTACCTCTACACGATATATCTTGATTCTTCTGTTTTTCCCATTTCCCTCCCCATCCTTCAACCCCACTTTCCCTCTTTTTTTACAGAAGCTTTGTTTCCATTTTCCTTTTGTTCTCTCTATTTTCTTGTCCCTTCTTCTTATCCCCTCCCCCCTCCCTTGTTCCCCTTCTTGTTTGAATATTTTCCCATTTTCCAATATCTATTATACATTTTGGTCCTTATTTACACTTTGCATTTCTCATACCAGTGAAACCATGTGATATTGGAACATGTGTGATTTGTTTATATGCGTGATTTATTTCACTTAAGAGTATGGCCTCAAGATGCACACATTTAGCTAGAAACGTCTCAAACTTACACTTCCTTATGGCACAGTAGTATTCCATAGTATAAAATAACCTCATCTTCTTTATCCATTCATTGGTTGGTGGGCGTATGAACTGTTTCCAAGACTTAGCTATTACGAACTGTGCTGATACAATGTGGGTGTGCACATATTGCTGTGGTGAGATGCTTTTAATTCTTTTGGGAAGATATCAAGAAGGGGGATATCTGGGTAGAATGGGACCACTAGTTTTAGTTTTTTGACTCCACACTGATTTCCAGAGTTGATACACCCATCTATACTCCCACCAAGAGTGGAGAAGGAATCTTTTTTCCCCACAGCCCAGCCAGCATTTATTGTTGGTTGATTTCTTGATAATAGTCATTCTTTCTGGAGTGAGATGGAATCTTAGTGTTGTTTTAATTTGTATCTCTCAAGTGAACAGTAATGTTGATCATTTTCTCATATACTTATTTGCCATTTCTACTTCATCTGAGAAGTGTAAATTCATTTCAGATGCCCATTTTTGGATTTGAGTCTTTAAATTTGAGAGGTCTGATATTTTGTGTTCTTTATATATTCTAGATATTAGTCCTTTGAGGAACACCTGGCAAAATTATTTTCTCACACTATGGGTTGTCTCTTCACTCTGAGATTTCTTTTGCTGTGTAAAAGCTTTTTAATAAGATGAGATCTCAGTTGCTGATTCATTGTCATATGTTGGAAACTGTTGAAGCTGGAAATTGAACACACTTTCAGGGCTGTGTCATGGCTGGCACATGGCTGACCAGACAAGGAGACACCTCAAAGGGCAAGATAAGACCACAGCTGAGGACACCTGGCTCCAACCCCAATTAGCTAAATAAAGACTGTACTGCAGGCTCTTCACTCCTGTAGTGTAATGCCACCTGGAGACTTTCTCCTAAAATAGTTCTCTTAAATTAACGTAATCTGTTACTTGGAAAAGTCCTTGAACCACTCCCAAACAGCCTAGAAAATGACAAACTTTAGTAAATATTAATTTTCCACTTTTAACCATATGACCCAGATTTGTGATTAACAAATCTAAAACAAACCAGAAAATTATACAACATAAATAAGCCCTCAATACAGCAATTTTACCCTTAGGGGAGAAAATTTTAAAGGGATTAGTAGGGAAAATAGAGAAATAGAAGAAGAGAAAGAGATTAGAAGCAAGGCTCAAGGATAAAGGATAAAGGTAGATTATGCGAACTTTAGGAAACTGATGAACAAGACATGAGGGAAAGAGAAGTAAGACATGACAAGAACTGAACAGGACAACAACAAAAAAACAAATAGAAACCATGTTCCATACTCATATACAAGTAAGAACAATCAAGAAAAAAGACAAACAAAAAATAAAGTAAAAAAGAAAAGAAAATTAGAAAAACATGTCGAGCTCAAGGCATATCTGTGCTGTCACTGGTAGACAATGTGACTAGACAGAGTTCAAGATCTGAGTTTATTCATCCCAGCAAACCTGCACCTTCAGTTTCATTGAGTTGTTTAGCCTGTAACACTGCCTCCTGCAGGACTGAACTTGGCTCCCTGCTGGCTTGAACTACCCTCCCTGCCAGCTTGAACTGGACTCCCTGACCTCCTGTCAGTTTGAACTCAGCAGTCTTACCCTGACACCGGGAGCTGGCTCATTGCTGTCCTGAGTTCTGAGCTCAGTTGGCCCCTCTCCAAGATGGCTGCCAGTCAATCACCCTTTCCTGGGGTATAACTTAACCTAAATAATTCACCAACCACTGTAGTCCTTTCTCTATGTCCACTGCTCCATTCCACTGGTGTTTCTCCTTGGAGGCCTCCAGGGTTGCCATGCATGTGCAGTCATCATGCATCTTCAGGTTTGAGCCACCCCACCCATACAGTGAGTCTGGGCTCAGAGAAAAAGCACTGCCTGCCACCTCCTCCTTTGTTGAAGTCTCTCTCTTAGGTCATCCTATAGGTTTCACTTCTCGCTTCAGATCTTTCCTGGGTCTTGGGGCCCACTTCCCTCCTTCTTCTCTTCCTCACATTGCTGTATTCCTGTGTCTAGACACCAAATCTAGAGGAGGCTGTTTCTATGTTGCTCACCACCATCTTCCCAGAAGTCCTCTCTCTCTAAATCTTTCTTATAGAACATTTTTGGGAGAAGTTAGCATAACTAATGGTACTTATCTTGTGTTTTTTATTAGGTTGCAGTCTTCTCATTTTGTGTCCTGTTAATCTAGTTAGGACTTACAAGGTCTACTACAATGATCGATATATACTTGGTTGATAGTAGATACTTCCTTCATAGTATGTTGTGAAGTTAACTGAATTGAAAGAAAAATTAGCTTGTATTCCAGAAATGATCTTTTCATATGCCATTAAATATCACTTCTCTATCACGTTTAAATGGATTTGCACACAAACATCACATTTAAACAAATAATTAGTTATATTAGCAAAATTCTGTGTGTGACTTCATGACAGTTTTACTGAGAGTATACTCTGAGCTCTTTAAATCAGAGGAGGTAGTCTGATCCAAATGGACACTCATTGTGTCTTCTGAATGCTTTTTGTGTATCTGTAATTACAAAAATTTGTAGTGTCATTGTATCATTTTAGAGATATGTAGATACTTGTGACAGTTCAGATTTTTACTAAGAAAGATTGTGTATGGGAAATCCTTGCCTATAATTCCTAAGTAAACATTAAGAAAATGAACAGTGAAGCTTTAGCATGAAATCTGTAATTCTGAGAATTTTCTTCTTATCCTGGCCTCATTGCAGAGGATGATTGAAGTATCATTTATCTTTTTCTTCCTGATTTAAAAAATTTTATTCCATTTTCATAAAGTTGGCATTTTCCATTTTATTCATTTTAGTATAAGACTTGAAAAAATTGCCTGAATTATTGACATAGCGTTTCCTTGATTCGATCATCTACTTCTCCATGAGTATATGAGTTTGGTCAACAAAACTGCTACCTCAACCTCAAAAAATGGATTATTCATTTTTTCATGCACATAGCAAAATATTAAAATGGTTTAGTTAGCAATGAAAGGTAACCAAAACTATAGGATATGATTAAATAAATACTGGAGGGTCCACTTGAAAAAGGAAATCTACTCATCCTCTTATTAAATCACTATTTGTCTCAAATAGTGACACTGATAATGGATAATAAAATTCAAGTACTGTTTTTATAATAAATATATGAGTTTGGGGAAAATATCTTTTCATATAATTAAGATATGTGACAAACAAATTTTATATTCTGAAACTAACATTCTTAATATTTTGACATTTTATTTTATTTATTATTATTATTATTTTGACTTTGTGAGACAAGGTCTTGCTATCTGATTTAGACTGACCTTGGGCTCACTTTGTAGCCCAGGCTGGTCCTGAACTTACAACAATCTTCCTGGCTCAGCCTCCCAAGTGCTGGAATATTTTAAATTATTAAAATAATTATATGTTCTTTATATGCAGTTTATATTTCTCTTTATACACATACTTCACATATTTATATTTATTTTCTAAAATGTTTCCATTTAGAATGACATAATACTTTAGATGTAATCATAATTTACTTTTTAAAATCAAAAGCAAGTAGAACAATAGCACCAATAAACCTGTAGTCTGAGAATGCATTGGCCACTGAGCACCTTATTTTTTCATGTTCTTTTAACCTGTAAACATCAGGCTAAGGACAACAAAACTTCAGAAACAAGTGCCTTTCTAGTGTTCATACACATTTGAACGTATTTCCATTAATATGGATCTAGCGGGAATACAATGCATTTTATGTTTCTTTTAGGATCATGACTGTTTTTTCCTTTCATATTTAGGGGTGAGGTTTCATCACTATTGGGAATTGAAGTTCACAAAAAAGGAGAAAAAAAATAGTCCTTCAATGACCAAATGTGATCTTCATAAATTATAACTTGCATTTAAAGTAGGTCAAGAATATCTTTCTTCTTCTTTTGAACTGCATTTCATACCACAGATGCTAACATCAAACAAAGAGTAAAGAGTCATGTGAAAAAATTGTAAAGGATAATTCAGTACATGAACTTGCATAGAATGATCTTCCATTAACTAATCAAAATCTTTATTAATGTAAATGAAATCTATTTTATCTTTGAGGAATGTCATTGATTCTTTAAGGGAACTAAAAGAATAAAGAGCAAATGTATAAGAATAATAATATGATAATGTGTAATAATTATACATCAACCTAATTGCACAATATAGTATGTGTAATCAGTGCTGTGAAGAGCAATTTAGTAATCACTATGAATTCTTTTAGGTATTTCCTTCATCGTCTGTGATATAAAGTAAATGTATACTTTATACCGCTGTCAATCATCACTTTACATAGATTTTAAGCTTATCTTTATTGTGAACAAAAACTATCTGCTGTTGGGTTCAAATAATTTTTAAATATAAAAATGCTTTGATAGACTTAGAGTCTATGCTTCAGTTTTCCACAGTTCTATCTTTGTACCTACCTACTGAAATGTCCTGTGAGTGAAATCCATCTTAGCTGATGAGTCTGTCAGTATATCTTAGAGATATAAGAAATCCAGAAAAAGGATGAGATGAGACTCTTATAAACAAATCACAAATCTTTATCAAACAGAGGTGAATAATTTCCAGTGCTATTTTCTTAGCCTTGTAAATTAATATGAACAGATCTTAGGCCATAGGTGTATTTCCCCCTTTGATGAAATCATATTTTTTGGAAGTCTACAAGCTGTAAATGAAATACAGTAAAGAATCTGGTTTTTTTTTTTAATTCCAGTAGGATAAAATGGATGGTAGCATCTTGCAAAGAATGTTAATATACCTGCAGCCTTCTTGGCATCTTTCATTTGAAGGATTTCTTGTCTCCCACCAACATGTGCATTCATAGCCTTTGTAGGGGGTTGAGTCAGAGGTCATACGTAACTGTATGGCATATATTTGTAGCAGGACAATATGTATCAAACTGTAATATACACCCAGGGATCTTGTTAAAATTCAGATTTCAATTCTGTATGACTGAATGGAACCTAGAACTCCATATTTCTGACATCCTAAGTTTGTTGCCTATGTTGCTGTTATACTGAACTCACACTGTCTGACCACCTCAGTGTGATGTATTTTCATCTTTTCTTCTGAATGAAATGAAAGTTTTTGAGGAACAAGATCTAATGTAACTTAATTTTTTTCCTTCAGAAGTGTCAAACATAGATTAGGCATCTAATGGTCACCTAATAGATCTATGTTGATTTTCAGAAGACGTAGAAAAAAATAGAAGGCTTATTGGTTAGATCATCTTATTTTTATTTCCTTTTAGAATATATGAACAGTTAAGGGTACCTCTTTTCAACTTATAAATTTATGTCGTACTGCCTTGAATAAGGGTGTCATCTAAAAGTAGCAATTTGAAAGTTTGAGATTACAGTAGAAGTCACATAATGGGGGAAAAGATAGTTAAATGTACCTTTAGGGATCCATAGACTATTTCTAGATTAGGAAACACTGTCTCTCTGGTCATTTCTCTATTCCGCTTAGGCAATTTTAATGACACATTTACAATTGCTTTTTTCGCCTATTCCCTTTCTTCCTTGTCTTGAATATGTGATAGGACTCAAGCCCTCTTCAACTCATGGAAAAATAATGCATAACCTGAAGTTCCAAGTCATGAACCCCTTCAAGGGAAGACAAGAGGAACAGAAGAGACTGAGGGTGGTGTCTTGAAAGTTCTCCCTCATACTGAAGCCCCTACAGACACTGTATTCATGCAGGGCTATGCTATAACTTTTACTTTTCTTCTAATGTGAAATTCTTTGTCTCTGAGCCAATTTACTCGTTGTATTTGTCCTAGTCACTTTCTCGTTGCTGAGACAAAATGTCAACATCTGTGTCTTAAAGGAGGAGAGGTTGCCTTTGGCTCACATTTTAGAAGTTTCTGTCTTCACATAATCTGTGGCATGGTGGAAGGTCCCGGGCAGAAAAAGGTTGCTCACTTTATGGTAACTGAGATACAGAACCAAGGGAGGAATCTGGGAAAGAAGATAAATCTTTCCAGGTCACAACCTCAGACCAGGCTCTTCTGAGCAGAACCCAGCTCCTAACAACAGGTCAGCTATTACATCCCATAATTCAGTCACCTTCCAAATACATGAGGTTCTAAAGAGCATTTGTATCTAAACCATTACAACTTTTCTTAGTTAAAATTCCTTCTCAGAAGAGGATATTATTTTGTTTTGTTCCTAGGTATCAAGGGTCCATTTTCAAATGTATAATGTGAAGCTAACCTATGGGGCGACTGAGCAGCTTGGATTAACCTCTGTGTCGGTTAGATCAGTCTGCTTTTAACTATTTCCCCCCCTCTCTGTGATTAGCCATTGTTAGTTTGATTTGTTTCTAGCATTCACATAAACAATGGCTTGGTTAAATGGGAAGGATGCTTGAAAGCATATTAGCTTCAAATCCAAACATAAAGAGTGAATGACTTACTCAAGGTCAACACACTTGTCATTGACAAATATACATTAGATCTGATTTCCAAACCACTGTTACTTTACCATACTATTTCATTCTTTCTTCCTACATATCTTATTTCCCAGAGAGTTGTGAAAGTCTACAAAACTTTAAAATTAATGGATATATTTTGTTATCAAATGCAATACTAGAAAAGCAATGGCTAAAATGTTGTTTCGAAAACATAAACTTATGGCAGAGTTTCAAATTTACTTCAAGCTATGTTTCTAGCCCTAAGGAGATAATGTCTTTTCTTCTCTAGAAATCTGTCATCATTTACAGACAGAAAATAGTTCCCTATTGTAAAGAATGGCTCCCTATAGGACTTGCTGAGTTTTCTATAGCTAGAGTTACTAAATAAAACAAATGGCGTCCCAGAGCATTCTGCTTGTCTTGGGTTTCAAGTAATGCATTTTATTATATTTTTTCATTCCTGACTATCTTAAGTGGCAGAAAGAAAACCACCCTTTGTAAAACTAGCACTTGAAGTACAAATGTGTGCATTTTGGGGTCAGTGTAATTTCACGATGCAGGATACCTTGTAAGCTTCAGATATTTACCCAATGCCTAAGTTTATTAAACATGAATGATTGGCAAGTACAAAGTTTCTGAGCAGCCTAATCTGCCAAAATGGGTGAAATTACAAAATTCAAAATGCATTACTGTCAGTTGGGCTCCTTTTGAGAATCTTGCACTGTTTTAGCATTTTCCTTACTTTAGCCACATTTACCCTAGCAATACTAATTTCAAAGTGTCAATGAGGAAAAACAAATTTCCATCTCATACAAACTGGCTGCTCACCTCTAGCCTTTTGTTTCATCAACATCTCTGTTTTATCACCAGGTTCAACTCCACATATTTCTTTTACCACGTCATGCTTCCGTTAAAAAATGAGACAAAGCTTCTCTTTTTTTATTTCCTGTTGTTGCAAGTTTAAAATCTTTTCATCCTATCTAGCTATCATAGAACTGGTTGCAAACTATTTCTCTGAGCTCATACTGTACTACTCATCACCTCTGATGAAGCATCTCCGTTCTCCCTCTCCCACATAATGCAGGCACAATTTCAAATCTCAAAACTTATTTGTTCTGTTTCCCTACTTATGAATATTGTTGTCTTTTCAGTTTACTCAAATACTAATGACCCTTTGGTCTGACTCGATTCCCAATGTTTATTTTAAGCCTGAATGATGAATCCAGGTTACAGAGACTCCTTTCTTGCCTTCACACTAAAGAGATGAATCAAGTCTGTGATAGTTTCGTGTTTGCAAATATTATCTTCTCCACAACACTGTAATCTAATGGAAGGAGCAAATGAATCTTAAACGTTACATTTCCACAATTGCTGCCTTAGGCAGTTGCTCAATAAATACTTTGAATTGTAGCAAATTAAGTTGAATTAAAAGCCTCGTTCTTCATAACTACAAGAGAGCTCATCAAATGTTATTTTCAATATAAAACTGTGGCACACAGAGTCAACAATTTTGACAACATGGATACCAATTTTTTAAGACTTTCAAAAAAATGTTGAAATCTATTAAAAAATGAAATTCTCATCTGAATTCATAAAAATAGACATTTTTTTCTCTTGTGCTGAATAGAGAATAGTCACAGGAATTTGCCTTTGTGACTGTTAGAATTATGTTTCATAGAGTTTGAAAGATCATGAATTAAGATTCTTTAAGGTTGTCTCTGTCTGTATGCTGTTTAACCAGATAAGTTATATAAGGAAGGGGAAAAGGTTATTTCATTCAACTTACAGACTATGTTTATTTTGGATATTAAAAAAACTAGGTCATGAGATGCGTAAATAGTAAGTAGTCATTTAAGATATTTGGAGTCTTATTATTCCCACCATTAGACAGTCTGCCATCTCTAAACTATGGTTTAGGGCAGGAAACTAATGTGCATAATTGTCTATATTCAGCAAAAACTATGTATTTTAACTCTCATTTAACCCATAAAATGTACTCTCAAAGAATGCATGCTTGCTTGTGAGTTCATTTTCAAGTCTTCAGAAATGAAATCAGAAATGAATTTAGGTGGCAAAGACTTTGGAGTCAGGTGGGAAAAATATCTCCTGGGTAAAGTTTAACTTTTTTTTTTTTTGCGGCCCCGGGGATTGAACTCATGACCTTGCACATGCCAGGCAGGCACTTAGGCCGCTGAGCCGGATCCCTGGCCCGGTAAAGTTTAACTTTATGGCTTCCAAACTTAGTTTAATTGGAAAAGTAGAGTTTTTTGTATTAGACTGATTGGATGATTGAATCTGAAAAATGGTGCTTATGTGTGTTGGAGGTAGGCAGTTAGGAGCAGCTAAACTGAAGTTAAGAACGTTTAAAATGATTCAAATACTATTATTTCTCAGAAAATTCCATTTGAATGTGGCACCTACTGATATTTTGGCCACAATCAGTACATTATCAAAATGGATAATATCACCCACCTACTGTACTGATTTTCTGCAGGTAAAAAACTATGTTTTATTGAGAAGCACAAATTGTCAAAATATAAAAATGAGTTAAAAACTTTCAAATTCATGTCCATTCAAGTATCTCTTCTTTAATACCACTATTGGTGTCAATCAACATCTTTGTCAGTCAGTTCCTTAAGTATCACTCTCCCTAAAGTGGAAGAGCAAAAGATTCAAGATTTATGAATTAATGTGGGACAAATGCTTCCATCTTTTTTTTTGAAAAGAATACAACCAAACAAAACAAAACAGAGTAAAGATAATCAAAACAAAGCAATGAACATGGTACATGACTTCTAAACAGGGTAAAAAGCAATCAATAAGGCTACCATAATGCCTCTTGTTATCTGCAATATACCTGCCCATACCATCAGGGATAAGTAAAATCAAACAAAATACAACAAACTAAAACAGTAGAAACAAAACAGAGCAGGACAATAGAAGCAATACAGAATTTCAAGATACTAGCAAAACAGCATTGGCTACCATAATATTTGTTATCTTCAAAATAGTTGCCTACACTTTCATACATATTACAATCAAACAACACAGAATAGAGTAAAATCAATCAAAACAAACAATGAAAGCCATACAGCGTTTCTAAGCAAGATAATTAGACATCCTCGATGGCTGCAATTATATATTTTGTTATCTTTAAAATAGCTGTCAATGCCGTAAAGTATAATAAAATCAAACAAATCAGAATAAAATGAAACTAATCAGAACAATGAATACAATCTGAATTTCCA
>RJWT010019227.1:0-18502 GCA_004365215.1 Cuniculus paca
AATTTTGATAAAGACAAATAGTTTTTTTTGTGTGACTTGGTATATATCTTAAAGAGTAAATACCATTATCTAATCCTCTGAAGGATAAAATCAGAAAAATTATGACTTCAAATGGATCAAGAAGTAAAAATACATCCCTTCTTTAACTTAACTGAAAGTAAAACAACCATTCAACATTCCCTAATTAAATGCAAATTTTCAGACATTTCTGCAAATTAAAATGACATCTTGAATACTTACATTAATATTGATAGATCTGAAAAAACAAAATAATTATAAACTAGATGGTTTTACCATTCTTTTTCAACTGCTTATTTTTGCAGTAAGTACTGATTATAACTTCTCTTAATTTTCATAAGTGTTTAAATTCAAATTGAGCAGAAAATTCATTAGCAGTAGTTAATCTCTATTTTAATGTCTATTTCAAATTTAACCATGTTTTGATGAGGGAAAATTCATTCATAAAAGAGATGACGGCCATTACAACAAAACATAAACTAATTTGACCTATAAAATTTAATTATATTAACTTATCAAAATAAAAGGAGCTTTCAACATCATAAACACTACTGCCTCCCAGAGGTATGACAAACTAACTGATACTTGGTTCTAGCTTCAAAGGTCAAACCCAGCCCTTTACTTACTATGAACACAACACTGATACAAAATATGCCTAACCTTTCCTGGTTAATTTAATAATCTTCATTTTGCCCTAAAATGTGCAAGTGAGCCAAGAGTATTGAACAGGCCATGGATTCATTCTTTGCTGTTTATCACTTATGGATTTTTAGATAACCTTACTGTAGTTTGAAAAACAATATTTTATATGTTGTACATAACATACATAGGAAATTATTTCACATTAAATAAGGCATTGAAAAATTTTGAGATAATAATAATCTTTTGAGGATACAATTAGATTTTCAAGGATGACTGCAATGAATGGAAACTATAGCTCTTCAGGTATTAAAAACTATTTAAAGGTACCAAATTCAAAAGATCCCTGTAATTTTTTTTTTTTTGCGGCACCAGGGATTGAACTCCTGATCTTGCGCTTGCCAGGCAGGCGATTAGGCCACTGAGTTAGATCCCCAGCCTGATCCCTGTAATTTTTAAATAAAGAAAAAGAATGCTTTTCTTCAGAGAATGTATTGTAGTACTTCAATGTTTGATGACTCTTCACTGGTAAATATGCAAATACAAATGTCTCTGTTAGGCTTACTAGAGAATCAAGAAGAAAAAAGCCTCCTCCAGTTTATTCAAAAGAAACAGGACTTTGTGCAACCCAACATAGAAATGTGAGGAACAACAGCGCATGACATTGGTGCACACTCTGCAGTGCACGTAACAAACACAAAACAAATAACTTTTTGAGGGATGCAGCATAAAGCAAACATTCCAATCTAACATTATTTGTCACTAGGAATTCATGTACAACACAAATCAGGAAAAATATTGCTTGCCTTGAATTGTCAACAACAGTGATGCTCGCAGGCAAACTATTTATTGACTGATTGCGTGTTTAATGTTAAGAATGGTTCCAGGCGCAAGGCTTGGAGGAGTGAGCAATCCAGACCTAGTCCTCAAACTCAGGAAGCTTGCCTTCTATTGTGGGAAGAAGGGTACTAATTAATAAAAAGACACCTGCTAAAAGACATTTCAAGGATTGAGGAGAAAAAGACAGATGGAGGAAGACTGGCAGTAAGGGGATGCTTTACATAGAGCATCTGGGTGAGCCTTTCTGAAGAGGTGCTATTAAAAACTGAGGTTAATTTAGGGGTCTCATAATCTTTGGAATAATTTCCACCTCATGCTTTCAATCTATGATCCAGTGCTACACTTTTATTATCTTTCAGTTAATAACATTTCCACACAAATGTTCCAGCAGTGCTCATTTTTCCCATCCAACTGGCACATCTGTCAGTCCTAAGTGGGACAGACAGGAGTGGTCTTGGGAGATCACCAAAAGGACATAACAAAAAAAAAGGAACACAACAAAACACAATCCACGGGCACAAGAAAGAGGAAAGACGGGGGTGGGGTGTGTGAATGCACCTGGGTGCTCAAGGGGGACTGTTTCTGACTGGAAAAACATTAAGGGTTACATGAGAGAAACTGGAACTCTTATCGTTACCCAGTGGGATGAAATGTGGATAAGCTTTCTTTCTGATTGTCTTACATCCAGAAAGGTTACAAAAAGAATGATGGCAATTCAACCTGAAGTTAATACCAAAAGATAGAAGGAAAAATAAGCAGTAAATTCAATGTTCGTATCCATTACAGTCTAAAACGTTAGTTTCAGTATCACTGATGTAGTAACATGGGAAAATTAAACGACATGAATACCCCAATATAATGTGATATACACTTTTATAATGAGAGCAATGAATCAAGTATCTGCCATGCATATGAAAGATACAAATGTGCAGAATAACAGAATCTGCGCACTGGGGTTTCACTGGTTTTAAAACTATCTCACATCATAATTCTGAGTAAGTAACTATCATCACTATGAATGGTAATTCCAAAAACTCAAATGAACTTGATTAATCATGTACCAATAATACAAACTTTTTAAAAAATCAACTTTATGAGCAAAATGGCATTTTTATTGAAAACAACTAGGAGGAATTAGAATGCTAAACTCTATTCCACATTTAGTTATAATAAAGCTTTTAATTTTTATGAGAGTGCTTTACATATATATAGAAAATGAAGAAATGACTAGAATCAAAATACAATCACTAAAAGTTTTACTTTACTAGTTTCTGTATGTTAGGTATACGTATATATATGGATTTGGTTTTTTTTCTTTTCATAAAACTGAGCAAGTAAAATAACAAAGGATTGTGCATACGTTTTCACTGAGCATTATATCTATAAATGTTACCATGTTGTTAACTATTCTTTTAATGATTTAATAAACCCACAGCACTCATCATACAAATAAACCATAACTCACAAACATATTCCTGTATTATTCCTAATATTTCTCTAGCAAATAGACAGCACAAGAAAAAAACACATTTGCGTGTGCGGCATGTAAGTGAGCATTCCTAGAATTTCTAAGTCAGGAAATACAAACGTTGATGAGTCCTAAAATACGTTTCCAAACTGATTACCTGGGAAAATAAATCAATTTCTACATTTACCCCGTACCTCTCAGCTCCACATATGATTTATTTTTAAGGGATAGCACACTAATGGGCAATAAATTGATATATCATTTTAATAAACAGCATTTTTATCCATAACTGATTAATCTACATTTTTATTTTAAAAATAAAAGATCATTAATTTTCTCACAGACATTTAAGAATGCTTAATACAACACATATGTTACTGTTTTATCATGTGTTCTAACATATTCCCAACTGTCATGCTGTTTTGAATTAATGTCTTTGTTACATAAAATTTTTCATTTTGTATAAATATATTAATTTATCACTCAGTTTGTGGTGATATGATTGGACTTGTTCCTTTTTACACTTTTCATTTAAAATTTTTTTATCAGTTTTCTTTTTTTTTTCTTTCAGAGTTTATTGTTTACTTTTCTTTTTTAAAAATTCACTTAGAGCTTGTTCAGGGAATGGAAGGGAGAGGGCATTTTGAGAAACACTGCAAATCTGACAAGATGTGCTAGAGGGGGAGAGGAGGAAGTAGAGAGGACAGGAAGTTAAAAAGGCTGCTACAGACTACTTAAAATTGAGAAAAAGGCATTCTTTGGTGCATAAATAGCATTAAGAGATTGAGCCTATTTCTCATGACAGTAGTCCTCCCTTATCTGGACAAGACACATTCTAAGTCTGTACCAAACCATAACACCTCATGTTTTCCCTACACATACATATCCATGACAAAGCTTGATTTATAAATTATGCACAGTAGGAGGTTGGCAACAACTGATATAAAACAGCTATAACAATATCCTGTTATAAAATTGCCAGCATCACTAGCCTTGATGTTTGGCTGTTTAAAACACAAGCACTGGGACACCATGATAATGGATTAAAAGGGGAGTAGTGCACACAGCATAGATACACAGACAAAAGAATGATGCCCATCCCAGGAGAGATTTTGTCATGCTACTCAGAGTGGCCTGTAATTCAAAACTTACAAATTGTTTATTTCTGGAATTTTCTCTTTAACACTTCAGACCACAGTTAACCCTGGATGACTGAAACTGTGGAAAGAGAAAACATAAGTAAGAGGGAGCTACTGTCCTATATTCCTCTCCATTTCTTAAGAGTTAAGTTTCTAGAAATAGCATCTATAATTATCATTTTAAATCTTTATTCACCACCCTAAATATAATCTGTCTCCCAATTTAGCCACTCCTCTGCTTTCATCAAAGTCATCGATGTTTTTGAGTTGCTACATTTAAGGTATAATCTTTAAGTGACAAATTCTAGAAGCATTTAATACTTCTGGCCACTGTTAATACCCCACTATTTGCCACATATAGCCTACTCTTTTCCTTCTCTTTAGCCCCTATATCTAACCTTTCCTCATAGTTCTTCTTCCTCTTTTTCCTTTAAATGTTGGTATACCAGGTGGCATCGTAAACTTTCTTAAGACCTTCTCCTATGAGATCATATCTGTATTCATAACAGCCATGCCTTAGTCACTCCTGAGTCCTCAAAACACATTTTCACCCCTATCTCACATTCTAAAAATCCATAGCACTCATCATCCACAAAATGATGTACTTAAACCTCTTTTCCAAAGATACTGCCTATCTCAATAAAACCACATGTTGGTTAAGAAACCATCCAAGAAACTGTCATGCCATATTTACCTGCCTGACCCTCACCTGCTATGGTCAATGCCACACATCTATCTAATCAGTCAACAGGACATGCTTTCTTTCAGATTCTCTCTTCTACTTTCTAAAATTCACCTTTCTCATCAGCCCTTTCCCTCTCCCCTTGGTTTAGAAGACTTACAAATCTTTTGCCTAGATTACACAGATTTTAAAAATGCATCTCCATTACTTCCTGTCTCACTGCTTCCCAATTTATGTTCAACACAATTGTCAAAGTGTGTATCTGACTTGTAAATCTGTCTTTGTTAACATTCTGCTTAAAATCCTCTTTGCTTTACGTAATGATAATATCTGTGACCATTATTTTTTGAGTTCCTACTATTTCCTATTTGTCAGGAACTCTGTAAGGTATATTTTAAATATATGGGGAAATAGACATTTATGTCCATGTGAGCTGGCTTTACTCTGTCATATCTATGTCATTCACATAAAATCAAATTCCTTAAAATTACATCTGAGACAAGAGTCTACCTGGCAAGCATGAGGTTGTCAGTTCGATTCCCAATATAAAAAAAAAATTTGAGATTCTTCAGTCTCTAATTCCACTCTGTCACTCTTTATTGTAAGCTACATCTTTGCAAGTTACTCTGTACCAACAACTTTACAAGTTCTCTTACTCATACTGTTCATCCTACTTACAATGCTTACCTACTTTCACTTCCAGGATCATATTCATCCAAGAGTGAAGCTTAGCTGCCACATTTGGGTTAATTGACCAAATATTTTATAATCCTATAGTCCTTTGAGTACTGTATTCTAGCATGTTCATACTACAATTATCTGGTTATCACCTATTGTTTCTACTAAACTGTAACTGTCTAAATAAGCACTCTATTCTTTTAGAACAAATGTTCACATTAAGGCTGTGTTCAATCTATTCAATAAAGATAAATTATAAGAATGCATTACATTCAGGGAATGGTCCAGCACTCAATGTGACCAGCATATTAGAGTCAACAAAGACTGTGAGAAATAGCATTGGAAACACGGTTTGGATAGATCAGGATCTTGAATGCTGAAACAAAGCAGCTTACAGCTGTGGGGAAAGAAGATCTACTGGTTTTCAACAGAAGATAAACAAAATTAGTTTTTGAGTTGCTTTTTGTTTCTTTTAAGAAAATAATTAATAATAATGTGATGAGAGGCAAGAGACTGGAGAAAAAAGATATGTAAAGACACAGTTATAAAGGGCCAGAAAGAGCTGAAGAAAAATATAATTATTTTGAGATAAGCTGATTTCCATAAACTGAAAACTATCGACATGCTTATTTCTACCTATTCTTAGTGTTAGTTTCAACCCTTCCATAGCAATGGTTTTAAAATATAAATTTTTATCACCACTGAAATAAGAAACTGAAATTTTGAATGAAAAATTGCACAGTAGGTCAAATTTAAAGGTCTCGAATCTGAAGTTTTCCACAGAAGCCATGTAAATGTTTGAGACTGTCTAGGAAAGAAAGAAAAACAGGAGAGGGCTGATGGTGCAAAGCTGGTCACACTCACACTGACAAAGCAGATGACCTGGAAGGAGATCAGAGCTAGGAAAAGAACTAAGAGCAATTAGCACAGGTTTCACCAAACATAGTCGTGAAGCAAACTCATCCACAATTCATCCCTGAAGAGACTCAGACTTTGGTACCTCCCTGCGGCCACAGAAGTTGTTTACAGAATCCTTACAGGCTTCGGGGCAGAACTGCATTTTAAAGGGGCCATTCTGTATTTGAACACTAAGCTAAACTGCTTTTTTGATGCTCTGGCTCCATCTTCTAGCACAAAAGCATACTTCTCCTGATTATTTTACTGTTGGCAAATGTTTTCCATCATGGGTGATTTTTTTTTTAATTGAGATTACAAAATTGCAATGACGTACTCATCATATTACTACTCTGACAGTTTTTCTGGATTTCTCTTAAATAGATAAACTTGGTAATCTTAGTTAAAAGCTTTACAGAGTAGTAAAAATCTACACCATTTAGGATGTTTTCCTTTCTTTTTCAGATTGATGTTACTTAAACACAATGTTTATATATTTGGTGGTAATAAGTGTGTAAGAAAAAAAATGCCTCTGAATAAACCTTTCTAACATGAAACAATGAGAAAAGTAAAATTCTTTCATTGAAAGTTATGAAACTTTCCACACAATGATTCACGCGGGCCCTATAAAAATCCTTTTAAACTATCAGAACCTGATTACCTTAAAAATATATGTAGGAATGCACACTTTTCTGAGTTCTTATTCTCAGAAAAGAGACCGCACAGAGAGGATAAAACAATGGTATGGAAACTTACCATTCTCTCCAATTGGACTCTTTATTGCATAGTTATTGCTTCCATGTGTTAAAAAAAAAAAAAAGAAAGAAAAAAGAAAAAAACCTCAAACCTTTAAGCCAACCACAATCCCTAAAATCTTTGGCACTTTTATTAAGCATTAAATCCAGAAAAAATAAATAAAAGTTTTTTTAATCACACAATGATATCAGAAACAAGCTTATTTTATTATGTATATGAAATTAATAATAAAGGTTAATCTCTAAAACAATTAAGAAATTATGTTAAAGTTGTTAAAGCACCACAAATTATTTGGTTGTAACACTGAATAAATAGATAATACTTGTATTAAATACGGCATGCTGAAACATATAAATTAATTTGAGTGAATATTAAAACAGATGAAGTTTACACTTTTTTGTACAAGGAAAACTTTAAAAAACCAGTGGTTCTATAAAAGTGAGGAATACAAGCATAACATAAAATTAATTTATGTCATTTTCTAAATGAATGAAATTCCTATTTCAGGTCAACGAATTACCTAAACTCTGTTGTCTTTGCACCTTTCTACAAATCAGTGTGCACAATGCATGGTTTCAAGCACAATTTGAAGCATCAAATGAACGAAAAAAAAAGGGAAAAGTTTCCTTGTCCCAAAGTGAGAACAGATGGTAATGTAAAATTAAATGGGAAGAGACAGTGAAGTTTTGGATGACCAACCAAGAAATCTTTCCCAGAGCAGGACAAATACACCAGATCTCAGCTTGTCCTGCTTCTGAGTTAACTTCCAAATTAAATTCAATAGAAATGTAAAGCAATTCTTAGAGTAAATGTACTGTTTTTTAAAAAAAAACAATTTCTGTTTATATACATATAATTTATATATGCAAAATCTAATCAGATAAAGTAGTCTAATCACTTGTGTTCACCTGTGTTCTAATCACTGAGACTAAGACTGCTAGCGAAGTATTTTTTAAGTGGATATATGGAGAAGAAGCAACAGGCATGATGAAACTTAAGATTTGGATACTGAACTCTTTATCTTATACAAAAGCCATCTGCTGTAAATTAAAGAGTTACATAAATAAATTATGACTATATTTTCTTTCCCTGTTTTATCTGTATGACTAAAAGGAATCTTTTGATAGTAACGCCAACAATACTATAGCAAAGGAAAAATGTTCATTAATTTGATGTTGCATTTTAGGTAGCACATTACAACTTTTCTCTCTAAAAACAACAAATATAAAGCCAAAAAGATGTCCTCTACAGCGCTCTTCAATATTTTATTTTTAATATGGGTAAAAATTTTAAATTTGAATAGAGTATTTCAGGTTTTTAGTGTGCTTAGATTTGAAGTTAATAAAACAAATTACTAACCATTTTCTTACAGTATTCTAAAACCAATTGTTCTATATTCTGAAAACAAATATTCTATGAAACTGTTCTAAAAACAATTTCACAGAATTTAAACATGAGCTTTTAAAAAACTACCAGATATCTCTCACAAAATAATGACTGTAAAGCAAAATATTTTATTTACCTTTATGTGACATCTAGAGTTGCTGATACAATGAGAATAACTCAATATTTTAATCAACACAACTCAGATTTACAGACTACTCATTCATAATTTCAAGCTTCTTTTCCAAGATGACAATAAAATCTCTTTGCGTATATTTTTTCTGTTCTCCCGGAAAGTTGATATTTAATATGTTAACTCTACTTTATCTTTGTTAACCTTCAAGGTATATGCAAACAAAAAAAAAAAAACAGAAATATTAAGCACTCCAAGCGGAGCAAGCAACTGCACCTCACACTAAAAGACTTCAGTTTATACAACCTATCACACTAGTAATTTGATACAGATTTTACTTACAACATGGGACAGGCGGCAATGGAGACAATGCTGCATACAGTACATTGCATTGCATTGCACTGAGTATGTGCATAAAGCAGTTACTGAAACGTAGATCTTACTCAGATCACTCAAAATTATATGAAAACATTACTATGAAAAAGACTTAAAATATTCCTTATCGGTACATAAAAAGCACCAAAGGCAAACATTTGGTAATATCAAGTTCATTAAATTTTATTGATTCTCATTTTCTGCACCCTCTATTTATGCAAATAAAATTTGAATTAAGTCAAAACAACTGTGTACATTTGCAAGTTCACCTTCATATTAATAGATCAAAATTCTAGCTACTCAAAATGTTAAATGCAGTCTTCTACTACAAAATTTTATAATACTGCCTAAATCACTTTGTAGTTCATTGGTTCAATGATTTTATCATGGCAAACAGAACTTTATAAAGAATACAAAATTCCTTTGGATAAGGAATTCAGAGGTACACTCTTAATATTTACTTAAGCCACCTGTCCAAGTTCCAGATTCACCGTCTTTAGAAAGTGGGTAAGTAAATGGCATTTTGGATGACAAACACACAGAGTAAGTGGAATACCACTGGCATAGATCAGTATTTCTCAAATTACAGACTGTGTACATTTGAGGATCCACGAACATATTCTTGGGAGTGTGAGGGTGTTACTCAATGCCTTGCTTTTGTGTCTTCATATTATGATTTAAATATGACTATTCTGGATAATTCCACTGACAGCTTTTACTACCCATTATTATCATATATATTTAGAAACTGATTTTGATATTATATTCATGATTTTGGTGTCATCTATTCTTAGTGTCTATGTTTAACACTTACTAAAGTGTTTCTCAAACAAGGATTCACTAATGTATGTGTTCATGGGGCCTCAAAGACATTTTTCTATAAATATGAGTCCATATAGTATTATTCAAAACCAAAAGACACACTGTAGACTAAATCATCTTTCTGTTGTTTTCATCTAAAAACCATGCTATATTCAATTGCAGCCTACCAATAATTTATGGAGATCAAATTTTAAAAGCATACTTAGAGAAAAGAAATGTCACAAAAGGAATTATAACTATATTCTACTGTTTTTCCTTTTATAATAATATGCAAATGAACTTCTGGTATGACAATAAGCAATCAGTGGCTAAAATGAAGCAGGGCTGTCAAAGTTTCTATTAGCAACAGTCATTATAATTTTAAATGGTTCTGTACACCACATTAACTAGGCATCAGAAAATCTAGTTTCTTTTTCCAGTTTTGCCTCTGGCTTGAAAATAACATTTTGGTATTATAATGATTCATACTTGTAATTCTAATTTTTTAAAAAAATTAGTACATTATGCTATTCAATAAAATGTACACTAAATACCTGGTACTCATGGTAGTTAAATGATACTAATTAAATATGAACATGCTTACTTTTCTTAATTTTGTCAGTGAATATATATAACATAAAAAAACCACTATTTTGATCTAGCTTTTAAGTTATTTATGTTTAAATTGTACTTCACCTAATTTAAAATGCTTTTAATTTTCTTAATTAACAATTAAAATATTTCATTGGTAAAAGTAATTTTTTATTGGTTAAATGTTTAAAAATAATTTATAACTACTCATCACTTAAAATTTTATGTCAAATTATCAAGCCACTCTTAAAGAAATTCTCTACTGATATGTCTTAATAATTAAAGCATCTTAAGACCAGTAAAGTAAAATGCAAACTGCAAAGATATTCTGGTTTTAAAAAGCAGGTACTTTATATTTAAAATAATTCATGTTTAATTTTAAAAATTAGGAAAAACAGAAGTTCTTTAAATTATGCATACCTATGATATAAATGTGAAAAAAGTTTTAAGTAAATATCCTGCAGAAAGAGATGCATGGATTTCTCCTGGTATGTAGAATCTGAGGCGAGCAACTTTAAAAAGAAGTACGTTTTTAAACTATTTCTAAAGCACTGCCAATAACATTATTTGATTATTGATTAGATTAACAAAGTATGTATGAATATACACTATGGACTTTGCTAGCTTCAGATTTGGAAAGATAAAAGCTTTGAAAATCTAATAACAATTGCATAATCAATTCATTTCATATTAACGTTAAGTTTTATTAAGAAAAAATTAGACTAAAATTTAAGAGTATTCCTGGCCATCTAACAAACACAAGCAAAGTTAGTTTATTACTCATTTCTGACTTATGACTCCCAATAAAGGTTTTTTTTTTCTACACTTTTATTCATTTAAATTTTCTTTACTAGATTTAATTATCCCATTAATTAGAAGACAACATATAATGGAAAATGTACAATTCAAAAAAGTACACATTTTTAGGTGCTGTAATCACTAATTCTTTTCTTCCCAGAATACACATGTACAACTGCACAAATGTTAAACCTATCGCCAACGAGTCCTCTTACCTGAACTGTGGAGCTGATCTCCGACGCAAAGCCACCTGTCAAGGGAGCCTCGTGACTGATTAAAAGTCGTCCCGTTTTGATCACAGACTGAGAGAGGAAAAGAAAATCTGATGTTGAACATAATACATATTTCAAGTATGATAGTTTTAATTACGTAACAAAAATGTTTAAACTGAATAAATAAAATCAGCAAGTCAGTTTTATACCTCAGAAGTTACAATTCTCTCTCAATTGGACAATCTTATTTTTGCATTGTTTGGATACTTTTGTGTCATAAAATGATTTCATATGCTTATACTTCGGTATCAGTTTTTTTCTTCATATTTAAGAGTGAAAGTAGTTTTGTATTTTGGGGTCTATGTCCATATACATAACAGAACTCTTAGGAAATACAAGTTTTGTGGAAAAGGAAAACAAAAATACCATGAAAAACTTGTAACAGAGAAAAAAGTCAAGCTATTAGTTATTTGAGGAAACCTTGCAATAAGAAACTGTACAAAAGTAAAAGGGTTATGATCTACTTAGTAAATATGCACTACGATCTGATTAATGAGCATAGGCCCATTGTAACATAGAAAGTGTCATAATAGCAAAGTCTATTCACTGCTGTTCAAAGTGGTTATGCACACCGTGCATGATACACTCGGTGCAATAATAAATCAAAAAGTATAGCCATGATATCATAGCAGGGTACCAGCTGTGTTGAGAGGAAAAGTATTAAAATCAACAGTAAGTTACTGCTTAAAATACATTGAAAAATTATCATATTACAACAGAGAGGTGGTAATTTCTTCCCCAGTTCTCTAACAATTTATCACCTTTCTTAAAATGTTACTATTTTATGAAAATAAAATGAAACCTCCCACGCAAAAATATGTATCTAAAATAAAATATTCTATTCATTCTATGCAATTATGGTTTAGAAATTAAAGAGCATTCCACAGTCTCAGTCAGCAGATGTTAAACTCCAAGATATGGCTAATAGCCATGACAAAAACAAATTACTGTATCCACTACAGAAATAGTACTGAAGAACATAAAATTTTACGAACACCTTAACGAATACCACCCACCTCCAATAAAATCTTAACTTTAGAATATTGGTATTTAACCTTTTGTGACCATGATTAATTAAGGCATTTGTAAAAGTCACAAATTAAATTTCAGTGTACCTAGATAAAAGTATAAAAAGACAAAAAATGCTCCACAATAAAGAAAAAACATTTCCAAATATTCTCTAAAAGATGTTTCCTTTTGAAGTTGATCTATTAAAAAGCAAATTTGATAAACAGGACCTTTGAAAAGCCCTGAAACTTGGAACTCTGCCAATTTTGAAAGCTGAAGTAGCCAACACCCATCCAAGCTAGACGGTACATCTTAAATTTCTCACAGGTAGAAAGGGGAAACTGCTATAAAAATGCTCTTCTTAACCTAAACCTCTGAAACTCAGAACTCTGCCAATACAGAAAAATGACACAGCCAACATACATCCAAGTTAGACAGTACATCCTAAATGCCCAGCAAATAGAAAGAAAAGACTTCTGTAATAATGCTGCTTTTACCCTAAAACCCCACACAAGAAATTGGTCCTTTACAATCTGAGCTCAGGCCTATCCAAGATCAAATGATAACATTTTAGAATAATCCCTAAAAATCAACAAGTAATCAGGCAGAGAGTCTAATGCTTACTGCAGTCTGTAGAGAGAAGCAGAGAGACTTAGCACAGATTCAGAACAAAAGTTTCTAATTTGGGAGTTTTGTGCAACATGATATATAAGTGGATGAAATGTAGAGACCTTCTAAGTGTCCTTCAATGTGGAAATAATTAAATAGACCGAAGCACAGTAAATGCATCAGAGTATTATGCAGCCATGAAAAAGGCTGTGGCCATGGAAAGATGTCTTTGATAAGTCAACTAATAAAATAAGCCAGTTGCTGGACAATATAATCTTATTTTTGTGAAAAAACAAACACCATAAAAATGGGAACACTAAAAAAAGGTATCTTTTCAACATGTATATATATTGAGCCAGTATGTAAGCATCCACAAAGATTCATTCCAATACCTAAAATATTTTCTCATATGGAATGATACTGAAGGAAGTATACAGAAGGAACTTTTATTTTTATTTTTTAACTTATGTACTTCTAGATTATTGAAAATATTCTCATTAAGTCTAAAATAAATGAAAAAGAAAAGCCCTTGAATTAAGATGCTGAAGATTATGCTATCATTATAATGTCAAGAATCAGACTGACTTTTTAACAATGATACCATAGAAATAACTTCAGAAAGAATGGGATGGGAAGATCTCAGGCTTCAGTAACTAAGCAGGTACATTGAAAGCCCAGAGAGTCAGTCTTCCCCTTCCACTGCCTGTGTGACCTACAGCATGATATTCAGGGTCACATCCAGCTCCTCAGTTAAACTTCAAGCAAATGGATGCTAAATAAAATAAAAATAAAATTTTGGAATCAGAGATAGTCAAGTTCTTCAGCATCTTTATATGTCTATTAGACACAGACACAGACACACACACACACACACGGGTAATGGTGAGCCTGTCTCAAAAAACAAAATACAAAGGGCTGGGGAGATAGATCCAAAGTCCCTGGGTTTGGCACCCAGTACTGCAAAACAAACCAACAAAAAAACAGTTTGTTCTCTCTGTTGAACAGAATAATCCCAAAAATGTCTAACACAACAGGAACAATAGGGTAGACAAAAGAGAAAGTAATCACAGTTTGAACCTGTGGAAATTGCCATGGTTTATAACTAAGTAAATGAAAGGATGTGATAAGGAAAGTTAGAAGTAACAATCCTAATCATAAATGACTATCACAGAGATTGCTATGTAGCTTGGTCTGTGCTATTTTATATTCAAGGCTTCATTTAATTTGGAAGAAACTTAAATTTCATTTTTTTTCTTCTTAAAAATAATCTTTGTTATCTGAAAAGTTTTCAAATGTATAAAATAAAGTTAGGTCAACTGGGCATGGTAGCACAGGTCTCTAATCCCAGCATTCAAAAGGCTGAGATAGGAGGATCACTGTGAGTTTGAGGCCAGCCTGGACTACACAGCCAAACCCTGTCTCAAAAAACAAAACAAAACAAAACAAAACAAAACAAAACAGTCAAAATTCTGAAGAGCCAAATTACAGAAGACTGAAACATTTCAGTCATAACCTCAAATAATTAACATACATTGAAGTGTCAATACAGTTCAATCATTTTTTCAGTTATAATAGAAATCCTATTTGATATATGATTTTATCACTCAATTTTAATTCCTAAGGACTTCTATAAAATTTGGAAATTAACACTTTCTTAATAGTGTCATAATGAGATCATTATACATTTACTCAAAAGAATGTTACTCTTTCAATTCTGGGTAGATATTCTGCTATTCTTATCAAATGAGATTTTTTTTCTCAACAGCCTTCTAATATTTGCACATCTAGGCAAAATAATATACAACTGCCAGGAAATCTGTCTAACCCAATTCAGCATTTTTATATTTATATAGTAAAAAATATGGTACTTTTCAATGTGAATTGTCATTAATTTAAAAAACAATAATGATAGATATAAAAACTAAGAATGCTTGAAAGTTCCTTTTCTTTGGAAGAAATTTTTTTTGAATTTTCAAGTTTTCTTCTGAAATAAACTTATTTGTCCACTTGAAAAAATTTTTAACCATTTAAACAACTTTTCAGTATGAAAACTGAACCAATAAAAGCCAGGAAAGATCACATAAGACTGGATTTTTCTCTATCTGCTTCTCACCAGTAAGAACTGCTCTTTGACCCTGGCCTATGGCACACTGAGAACCAATGAGTTTGAGGTGACAAATGGCAGAGGGAAAGTCAAGCCAATTAAAGATTCAGATTGTGAGTAACTTCTCAGTCTTGTACTTTGAAACAGAAAGACTTTATTCTCTGCATGGCCTTTGGAAGATCTTTCTAGAACAGTTTATAAATTGTCCTGAAAGTCTAGGAATTTTCTCATCTTTCAAATAGTCATTTTTTTCCACCGGAGCAGTAGTAGCATCCCAACATAAGAGAAGCAAATGAAATCTCAACCTTGAACACAAGGCATTGCCAATAAGACATATCTAACATTCCTTCTGGGGGAGCCTTGATCATTTGCTTCTTGTTTGACCACTTGGGAATGTTTGCCCATTTTCTACCCTCTATGCACGTCTTCCTTAATGGTAACAAATTAAACTTCCCTATGCAGGACATCTCTAGCACAATGCTCTGAACATGGTAACTACTCCAAAACAAATAACTGGAAAAAAAATCTGTTACAACAAGTTGTTTATATTATATGTATAATATACATGCTGTGTTTTCAAATTATAAATTACTGCTTAATTTATAATCTTATTTCATAGTTAAACACGTCTTTGGAGATGTGGAAGTGTACTATTACATTATCTTGAAAATGGATTTTGTCAAGAAAACAATGGCATCAAAACACATACACAATGCAGCTTTAACATTACAGCATCTGTGGTAATACAGAAGGGCGAAGTTATGCTCCGTTAAAATGATTACCCAGGCACTGGCTGCCCAAACATTGGACATATGTTTCAGTGAATGTAGTCTTTAAAGATCTTAATACAATCCAACCAGGAAAACTATTAAGCTGTCATTCCAGGAGAAAATGGTATGGACAGGCAGACCATTAAGCTTGCATATGCCTAAAAGTGCAAGACTGACATCTAAAAAGCAACATACTTATTACTGCTTGCTCAAATTCACTAGCAAGTTTTTCTGTCTCACCAACTCCAAGTTCAGCAGCCTTTTCTGACAACTGATAAGAGAGAATAAGAAAGTAACACTTTTGGTTGGCAATCCATGGCTCATTTAAAATGTTCTATATGAATATGAAGCTAATGAAAAACAAATGAAACATCAAAGTTGACCTTTTAATAGTTTCTTGTATATGTAAACCATACATTTAAGCAAAACTAATGACAAACATACACTTAAGCATATAGGTTTCACTAATCAAGAACATATTAATAATTATACAAACTAGCATCATTAAAGACACAATAATAATGAGCTTAAAGTATCAATGCAAATAATTAGATGAATGTTTAAAATGTTTAGCCAGGGACGTAGCCCAGTGACACAGTGCCTGCCTAGCAAGTGCAAGGTCCTGAGTTTGATTCCTGGTACCAAAAAAGAAAAATGTTTTAATGCTTAGTGGCCAAATTCATCCAACAGGTGGCCAGAAAACTCTCACAGTTAATCAGAGGCTACAAACATATTAATATATGGCTAGTAACCAGCACTAATCAAGAGTTCACCTATGACTGGACCACTCGCTGATATTCCACTGGAGAAATAGCAATGCTGAAAAAGAAAGAACGGTCATGAGCTCCGGAGAAACTGAAAAGCCCATTTTGGCAAGGATGTTAGTGAGGGTGTTACAAATATTTTCATATTGTAGGGAAGTGGTGTAAACTGAGAAAAACTAAGTCCTTTATCACCCATGTGGAAAAAGTAGGTAAAGGAGTAGCAGAGCACAATGCGAACTGAATAAAGTCAACGGTAGAAGAGCAAGCAAATAATACTGATTCCCCTCCCGATGACATGTTTTGGGGAATTTTCCAACATTCTCACAGGTTCACTTGTTTCTTCATGAACATCATAGCTGAAATAGTAAAGAACCTAAGAAATCTGCTTTTACAAAATTAAAGGTGGATATTCCTTCTAAGAGCTACTTCAAAAATATTTCAGATAAGTACGCTACTGCCAATAAATTTTAGCTTTACAACTCGTTTCCTAATTGCCCCTGTGCACTCTGTGCATGTTAGACCACCGGCTATTCTGTAAATAAAATCTAAACAGTAAAGGCATCTGCAGCTCTGGGCTCCAAGAAACCGTGCTGTCTAACTTACTCAGCATCTGGCCTGCTGAGCCTACCAACTCTCAGACCTTCGTTCCACACTGCACCAGTAATTAGGAGATGAAGAACGCCAACTAAGAAAGTCTGAAATCTCTGCATAAAGCAAAAAATCACTTTCATCATCTTATTTAAATATATATGTGTGCACTTTTCAATAAATTTTTAATGTTGTATAAATTCCAAAGGTCATCAGTTCATATCAAAAACAACATTTTGAGCCACTCATATGAGCTAATACTGGGGAAAAAGAGATGAGTGAACTCGGGTCCCTAATGGGTTATAATTTTGCCACAATGCCCTAGAGCAAAACAGATCCAAAAACCAAAGAAATCAATTTAAAATTATTTTAACATAATAAACAAAGGAAGGCAACTGCTGGTAATAAAAATGAAATTCTCTTTGTTAAAAACAATTATTTTAGGGCTGGGGATTTAGCTCGGCAGTGTAAGCGCCTGCCTGGCAAGCACGAGGTCGTGAGTTCGATCCCCAGTACCAAAAAAAAAAAAATTGTTTTAGAATTTGAAATTTACACTCATTTGTTCTTATCTAAAATAACATTGAAAATTTTAATTTTTCTCCTCTTAAACAATAGTTACTAATATCTTCTTTTTAATTCACAAGTCTCCCTTTGGCAAATTTTTCTGAAGTGTTGACAACACGGGGAAATACTATGTCTGGCCATCACAAGAGCGCTACAGAGTAGAAATTGACATCATCCCCCTGAACTCCCAACTTAACATGAGTAACAAGAAAGTGACCCTAACCAAAACCAAGATTGTCAGCCAGTTACATTTTACACTGCTGTTTTAAGCACGTATCAAGGGTACAATTTTCCCTGAAGCCAGCTGGTTGTCTACCAAGGTAATACTTCTCTAAGGAATGATCAAAAGTATAAACACTGCTACACTTCTGTATCACCATGGATAAATGATTTTATTTCCTAAAACGGGTCCAATTCTATTGAAATAAATGGATTTTTACTCCATTACGAAACAAAAATCATGTGTAGTTCATAATACATGGGCAAAGTTAAAAATCTTTTGGGTCTTTTTTGGATGTGACTCAAAAAAGTGCTGCAGTAAAACTCAAAGAATGTTTCAGCAAAAATTACACCTTGAGTATACATAACTAAGATGGCTCAGAAAGAAAGTACATAAATTTCATACATT
>RJWT010019228.1:0-18469 GCA_004365215.1 Cuniculus paca
CTAATTGTCATAACTTACATTTCAAGGATGTTTATGTGATTCTAAATACCACCCTCAGCTCACAAGAGCAAACTCAATTATGACAAGCAGCTAGAAAGAAAGCCAATTATAGACATAAAGCAAATAGTTCAAGGAATGACCCTTGATTTGCTATTCTTATTTCCACAGATCTCTGTTAATTAACCTACAAAAAGGCTAGTTCAAACTGGCCAAATATATTTGAGTGCACTCTGATTGTGTAAGATGTTTGTCTGTTAAACTGTATATGTTTCTATGTCCAATCTGTACAGATTGTCTATATATGTTTCTTTGTCATATCCACAAGCAGTTATTCTTTCTATCTGAGCTCAACAATCTTTTCTCTTTTACATTTTCAGATCATTTAACCTAAGTTTATTTGGGTCATAGATTTAAAAAGCATGCTTCTACCTGTGTTGCCAGCTGGTTAAAATGATTCTACTTGAGTCTCTCATTGTTTAAAAAAAAATAATGGGTTAAATGTTATTATTGGGGTTTTCATAAGTCATCAAAAATTAATGTAATTAAACAATATCCCTTGGGGTGAAGAGGGACTGGACAGGACTTACACTGATGAATAAAAAAGCAGCCACCTAGTAACCTTTAACCAGTTCTTATTCATTAATTGGAGACCCCAATAATCTCCATAGCCTTATGGGAGACACCCCAACTAAGGTTATAAAAATATATTAAGGTCCTTGATTTAAAAATGCTAATACAAAGGTTTCAAATGACTAAGACAATTCATTATTGCTGATCTTATGGTAGATGCATGCCTTCAAGTATACAAATCTTCTAAAATGTATGATGATAAACATCTTCTTTCAGTTTCAGACATCAGCCTTTTTCTCATGCTTCAGCCAGGAGATTCAAGTCAAACCAACATGAGATCACCAGTCAAATGATAATTTTTTAAACAAAAATTTATGTAATGTATGTGTTATATATGTGCCACTATACTTAGAGATGCTTAGACGTTATGTAGTCCAAACAATGTCACAAATTTCTTCAGTGGTGTCCTATTAAAGGACAAGTTAAGTGAAAGTTTCTTATGTATTAGAGATGATTGACCAAAAAGGGAGTATCATATCAAAAAGGCAAATTCAGGTGTGTTAAAAAATATAATCTCAAGTGTTAAAACACCCATGGTTAACAGAAAATAGCAGCTCCATTTAATGTTCTAACATGCTTGATATTTGGATATGCTAAGCTTACTGACTCTAACACACTGTACTGTTATCAATTTTTTTCTTCTGGATGTTCAACAACTAAAGGTTAGAGACCAGAAACTAGAGAAATAGATGGGCTAAGGGGATAGCCAATATTTTGGCCCTTGCCCTCCAAGGTCAATGAGAACCCAGGACATTAGAAAACCTCTGCTGTGAATCTAATACTCAGTGAGTCCCTGGTCTTCTGAGCAAGGAGACTGTGAGACCACAGAGATAAGTGATCATTGATGTCTAGTGTGCCTAAGGAGAGTCACTGAGAGGAAAAAAAAATCTCTCAAGTTTTCACAGAAAGCAACTTGATCAAGCAATGACCATGACTCATCCAGATGACTGACACTGACAGTAGAGTTAAGAGGTGCTATACATGATTCCAAGGTAATCCTGAGGACACTTAACTGACCTTGATAGATAGCAAGAGACTAGTTAAATTTAGTACAGGTCTCACCTTGACTGGGTATTAAACATCCAGCAGAAAAACATAACTTCAGGAGTTTTAATACAATACCATAATAATATGTTAACCATACAAAAAAGTTCAAATCACTAACACCTTCTGACAATTGTTGGCTACACTTGTAACTGTCTACTGTTACAGATTAATAGACTATATGGAGTCTTATGCCCTAATCCTTTTACTTCTGGCCCTAACAGTAAGCTCCCAAGAGCCCAAAAAACCTTTTTCTTATCCCAACTCCATGATGCACACTTCGCCCAAGAAACAAGGTCTGTCCACGTTCCAGTTCTTGTTGGTGCAGGTATTCACTCTGTAGTCACAGTTGGACTTGAGGCAGGGAATAGGCACGGCAGTCCATCTTTATCATCAACTCTCCCTGGAGCTTCACCAACAGATTGAAGACATAACCATCTCCATCCACTCACTTCAAAGCCAAATAAACAGCCTTGCAGAGGTCACTCTCCAGAACCTATGAGCTCTAGACGTCCTTACAGCAAAAGAAGGAGGTACCTGTGCTATGCTAGAAAAATGTTGTTTCTTTCAGGAACTGTCATGGACAAGGTAAAAAGTCTCCACAACTACCTAGACAAAAAACGCCAACAGTTATGCTATAGGTACTCTTCCTCACCATGGTCCTGGTGGAATGACACATTTGGATCATGGGCACCCTTTCTTCTACCTCTACTGGATCCTTTAATTATGATAGTGACCTGCCTCCTCATAGCACCGTGCCTTTTTATTTTTCTCCAATCTAGGATGTGAACATTTACCAATGATAAACTCTTTATCCTAGCTGAAACACCTGGTACCAGCTTCTACATGGACATCACCGTCATCCTGTCAACCCTCCTGACCCCCAACACAATGCCTCCATCCAGCAGGACATAGTCAGAGAGAGACGTCACCTGTTTCTAACAACACAAAGAAGAGAATGAGAGGTTTTTGTCCTAGTATAAATTACTGGACATTATGGTGGTGGTCTACCCTGACCACCACCTCCTCCTTCCCCTTCAGCCCTGATTGCAACTTCCTCTTTCCTTTCTCCAGTGCATGAAGGGAATTCCAATCAGTTTCTCGCATGTCATCAATGCCCGCCCCAAATGTTGCTTCTGGTCAGAGGTCATACAACCTCCTGCCTCCTCTATATTTGGTAGAAGAGATAGATCATCTGCATGAGTTGTGTGCTCCTCTCCACATCCTCAATAAAGGCCTCTTTTTCTTTCTGCTTCTCTATTGTGCTAGAGAACCCTAACACTTTTATCTGAAAATAGTGAATCTAATGGCTTACACAGACTGAGATGGAAGAAAGATAAAGTGAAAACAAGGAAAACTTGTTTACAGTGGAATTTTGTAGAGGAAATAGGCTTAAATTGAATATGAACTGTGAAGTTTTTCAGTCAGTAGCAATCTATTGAGTGATGTATATTTTTACTGACACACTTTGATCCTGTAAATTACATTTATTGTCTTGAGAAACAGGATTTGTGATGAGGAGGAATGACCAGGAGAAGTGGTCTATTATTTTATATGTCATTACAGGCTTGGGATGGAACCACAAACCAGAAACTGAGGAGCCAGACAAGGTCATGACCTGCCAGCAATACCACTATCAGTCATTGTCATTGAAGACACTTTATTTTGCCTTCTGCTAAAATTCCTGCTACAGTAAGGTTTGTCTAGAAAAAAAAAGTGTGCTTTAATGAGTTAGAGTCTCCTTTTTTTTTTTTTTTTTTTTTTTTTGCCACTACCTGATTTTTTAAATCCTCAGTTATGCAGGCTAGAGCCCTGGGCCACATTGCTACAGCTGGGATCAGGACTTCCTTTGCTTTGAACAAAAGAAAAGAGCTTTTTCCTCACCTTGGTGGAGTCCCACAAAAAGAACTTCAGGTGGCATCTGTCCAGCAGGTCATACTCCTTTGAAAGACTGTTCCACAGAAAGGGGGATGGTGGCAGTTAATGATAGGGTGCTAGCAAAGCAGATAGGTTGAGAAATAACTGAAAGATGGCGTAGTTCAGAGAGCCCCAGGGCCACATATTGGGTTCAGCAGCCTCCTGTGTATCTTTGTCCACAAAAAGTGAAGGAAGGACAAAGGATAAGAGAAAGTGAAAAGTCAGTTAGTGCTCTCCATCTCCATCTTACAACCCAGAGGAAGAGATAGATGTTAACTGCACAATTATTCACTAATATAAAATCACAACCACAAATGCCATAAAGGATCCCTCTGTAATTGATATAGGAGAAAGAAACTCCCAGCCTCCTAAATGTCTGGTAGGAGTTCGTGTTCTCTAAAATCAAAGAATGAATTTTAGGAACACTGGAGGTTAAGAGCAGAATATATTTATTGAGAGAAAGAAAGCTTCTGTCTAAGAGAGAGACAGAAGGGGTCCCCAGTGAGTTGCCAAGGACCCTGTCTTTTCTAGGGATTATACAGCTAAACTACAAGGTGAGGTGGGTACGAGGTGGGGAAAACATGGGAACTCACAAGGTGGGCATGAGGTGGAACAGAAGTATGACCAACCAATGAGATTAATTGCTCAGGTAAAATTGATTAAATCGGGGAAAAATGGGGAAATGAGTCATGTAGCAAGTAGGCATGCTTAAAGAGCAGTGACTCTTCCTGTAGGTGGCTGGGATGGTGACTCCTGGCTTCCTCAGGGTGATACAGACCCATTTAGAATGTCAATCTCTGATGTGGGTGTATTTGTTTGACCTTTTGTCTTGAGGTCTGGCCCACAGAGTAGGTGTTTGTCTCCCCTACAGTTGCAAGGTATCTGGCCTTCTGCACTGGTTCCTTTGAAGGCCTCCCCCGACTGCCTATAATATTTCTATCTAATTCAGCTGCCTGTAACATAATGACACTGGTGCACTTGGCAGAAATGGCCTTGTCCTACCTGAGTGGTCTGAAAAGTCTTTCCCAAGGAAGTGAGACTTTAGCTAACAAATAGACACCTACATTTTGACCAGAAGAATACACAGGGAGAGGAGCAGCATGTGCCAAGGCCATGTGGCTACATGAATCACAGCCCACTTGAGGATGAAGGAAAAGGTGAGTTGTTGGAGCCCAAATGACAAGGAAGTGAATGGGGAAGAGGAGGCTGCAGAATGCTTGATCATGCAGGGCCATGTCAGGTAGCAACAGATTTTCTCTTCCTCCCAAGAAAGTGGGAAAGCCCAAAAGGCTAAGAAAATGAGGAGGCCCAAAGGGCTTTTGGCACAAGACAGACATTTCTGAAAAAAATCACCGTAGCTACCGTATGGAGAACAGACACTTTGGGAGAGTACGGAGAATAGAGGAGATCACTTAGTAGGTCACAGAAGTTGTCCAACCTAAAGAAGATTGTAACTTAGACTAAAGTGTTCAAAATGGAGAGCAAAAGATAGAGTTGAGGGCTGTTTAAGAGATTTTCTATCTGTCTAGCAGTCATGTAGCTACCTCTATATACATGATGATTACTACAATGCACTAGTGTCTCCAACCACTGTCTTGGTTTAGTGGAAAATTTCAAGCTACCATATTTCAGTCTAGACTAGTCATTTTCAACAGGGGCAATTGTGTCTCACAGGGACCATTTAGCAATGTTTGCAAACACTGTGGGTTATTACAATCTGGTGATGGTACTACTGGCATCTAATGGATAAAGTTCAGCGATACTGCTAAACATCCTACAATGCACAGGACAGCCCCTAGGAAACGATGACCCAGCCCAAAATATCAACAATGCTAAGATGTAGTAACTAGTCTAGATCTTTTTTGTCCCCACGTTGCATCTTTGAAGGTGAGCAAAACCCAACTTTCACATCACCCTTGTGAATAAGAGAGATACAGAATGGGGATTGTCCTTAGGACAGTAGCAAGAATGACCAGTCAGTGGCAATTCAGCATCTGCCAAGCTCCAAGTTCTGGTAAAGAATGCTTCTTGTTACCAGTGGGAGCATTCACTTCCCTCATCACTCTATGCACACATCACAAAGTCTAGGAGAGTCCTCTACATCTACTGCTTGTCATTTATTTAGATCCCATCTAGTGTTTGAAGCCTGTAAGATTTGTTTGTGGTATGGGCTGTTAGACAGCATCATTTCTATGTGTTGTATGCATGGTTTCGAGAGAGAGGAAATAAATCCATGACCCATCCCTGAATAGACCACTGGCTTTACCAAGTTATTTCAAAGTCACTCTCTCTGCTGCCAGAGCGGGTGGTTACTGAGTGACTGTGTCTTCGAGCCCAGGAAAGAGGAAACTCTCAGGATACAAGAGAGGAACTTGGAGGTACTGAAATAGAGGAGCAACTTACTCATTAGTGCTTTGCATAACTATCCCAACGTATAACAATATTAAACAACAGTTCATCTATCTTTGCTGGCTCCATGGTACTTGGCATATGTCCACAACCATTTTTAAATCAAACTGAGGACTAGATCCAAAAATCTTTCATCCTTTTGTACCTTTCTCTTTGAGATTCTCCTTCACCTCTCCATCATCCAATATTCTCTGGGTTGCTCTGAAGAAATTGAATTCTCTACCAGCTCTCTCAAAGGGTTAGCTATGCCTTCTCCCAAAAAGTGACTCACAGTCCCTTAAAATATCTCTATTACCATACTCACAAGTAAAGTAAATCAGACTCACATGTGTAAACATTGCATTGTCTCCCTGGTGTGAGAAAATGAAAGAGTAAATAAATTCTAAACTGTACAATAGATATTGTGAAATGGGAATAAATTGTTCAAAAGGAAAAAAAACTAGGATGGTGAAAGGGGAAAGAACAGTAGGGAAAAGGGTAAAAATGCAAGCCAGTTATACTATTAGTGTCTCTTAGTTTATTAAAAAGGAAGGTTTGTGCAAATATTGATTGGAGAAAATTTTATCCCTGTATCTTGTACCCTGAGCAACTACTTTAAAAATAATATGTAATGCAATAACTATTGTCATTTTCCTATTATTTTGTTATGAAATTTTGTTTTACCTTTTTGTCATAAAATTAAAAAAAAAACTCTTCCAATTGTTTTCCTCTTACAGACTTCCTTTCTCATTCTCAGAGAAGACTGCTTGACTTATCCATTTCTATGTCAAGATATGGAATCATAACCTCTGCTTCTTATCACACACCGTATCCACAATCTCAAGACAGACAAAAAGTGGAGAAAAGGGCAGGTGAGCAAGCAAGAATGAATAAGGATAAGTGATTATCTAAACACCAACAATAAAAAAGAAGTATGGTAACTACGTGCTATCAACGAATGCAAATTTTTTACATTTTCATGCAGAGAAAACACTACCCCCATAGTAACAGTATGCATTGTGGAAAGCAGAACCATTTGTGTTTTATCACATTCCAGTTGGAGTTCATTTATTTTCCAAAGTCCACCTTGCCCCTACACCATTCTCATTGTTCTACCATTTCTGAAAGAATGCAGTATTACCTTTGTAAGAACAGTGATAACTCTGGAGGATTAGTTGATGTCAGTCTTTTTGATGAAAAGCTAAAAAAGAAAGAGATTTTGATTTTTGACTGATTGATTTTTTGCACTAATATAATAGGTAGAAGATTGGTTTTCCTTCAGGAAATTTCAGAGAAAAATTTGATTTTATTTCCTTTCATATTCTTAGGGAAACAATGATTCATGTTTACCTGGTTCTTGGGATGATTATGATGAATAGGTGAATTACATCGATACTCAAGGCAGATGCAGAGAGTAACAGGAAGGCTATTACTATTTATACAATATTTTCAAACACTAACACAGAAGAATAAAAGAATTGTGTGCAGCATGTGCCAATACATGTTGCAGGCATAGGAAGAAGAAAATCAATCCAAATACGATCTAGCCCAAGGTCCATCTCATAAAAAAAAAAATCACTGCTTGTACGAAGTGAGTTCAAGGTTACTAGAAAATACATTTTAACCCTTTGTTGAATCCCTTATGGTATTTAGAACAGTTCACCTTGCTCATGTTTTGAATCCTGGGCTAGGTACATAGCTCAGTAATAAGAGTGGTTGCCTAGCATGCATGAGGTCCTGGGTTCAATGCCCTGCACTATAAAAATAAAAATTAAAAATAAAATTGAGCCCTTATTAAAATGAGAATATTAACCAAGTAAACTAAAATACTTAGCCATTATTAAGATTCCCACTGTATTAGCATTCTCTACTTAGGATTCTTAAAGAAAATAGCAAGAAGAATAGTGATATTTATTACTTGCTAGATACCATTCTAATATCTTTATGTACTAATTCACTTAATCTTCACTAAATGAAATAAAAATGGTTCTATTATTGTATTCTTTTTATATATTAAAAAGAAAACCTGAGTTCTAGAAAAGGTTAAGCCACATTCCCAGGGACACACAACCAGAAATCAGAGCTGAGCTTTGAACTTGTCATCAGAGTTCATACTTATGAACACAATCTCATCATCTCTGAAACGGCTACTGAAGATACAATTATGTTGCTCTGTGTTCCTTGTTCCTATACATACAATATGTTCCTTTTAGTACCAGGAAAAAGATTGTATCTCCCAAGGATCTAGTTTATTTAGATGTAGCAGATAATGTAACCTGTTTGGTTTTCTCCTTCTGCACAGTTTGCAAATTTCTTTCGCGCGACAGCTTTTGTTTAGGAATGTTTCTTTTTCAGGTTATCCCAAACCCTATCTGTAAGTAGAAAGGGTGCACATTCCAAAAGATGGGTAGTATTTTACACATTATGTTATTGCTTAAATAGTCAAATAGTTATGAATATTGAGAAATCTCACATTCCAAAAGAAGTTCTAGCTCACTCACAAAAAGGAAAAAAGAAATAAAAGCAATTTTTCTGATAGCAATAATTGAGGCTCAAACAAACACCACACTTACAAAAACTCACATTCCAAGATGAAATGAGTGTAGACTGGAAGAATCCAGTGGAAAGTCCAAGCTTCAGAAGATCCAGCACGCAGAGAAGCCAAACTTCCTGAATCAATTCTACCTGGGTTCACCTGGTGAATACTGAAAACCACGTAAGACCCTTAGGACAAAGACATTTGTGGGAAGTTAGGGTCTTGCGCCTCTAAGGCTAGAGCAATGCCAGGAAGGGCTAAGGGAAAAATCAGTGCTGTTGTCTATGGTGTACTGGTAAAGCAACAAGTCTACTCATTGAGATGATCTGGCCAATGGTTCTGCTTCCCCTAATACTCATGTCCCTAATGATTTCCTTTGTTGCCCAAACCCAGTCTAAGCTATCCATTCCCCAATCCTGAATGCTGTGTATTGAATCTAACCTCCACAACCTGCAAGGGGCCTCTTATCTGACACTGACCTCATCAAATGTCTGCCAGCAAATCTGCCCACTCTCCTGCCTCCCCGACTGCTGCCAACACTCTATCTTAATTCTGGTATTCTGCGACTCAGTACACCAATACTATAGCAGAAGTATACCTTTACTCCAGCCCTTCACAGTGGGATGGCAGCTCCCACACTGTACAGGGCAGAAGATCATGGACGTAAATCCAGTCCACCACCAAATAATCCAAGACCAGAGCTTTCAGGACTATTACATGGAGACTATAGGACCCCAGCCATGCTTCCTTTCTGTAAGTTCCCCTGTCAAGTGTGACAGGGCTCAGAAATGCTTGGCAAATGTACTGAATTGTAGAAGGAGCTGTCGATAGGAAACTCTTTCCTCAGTATGTCTGAACTTTACATGAGTCAGCTAGGTGGGCAGGGATATCAGTGGACCACACTCTCCATGTGCTCTGAACCAGTACCTAAAGGTAAAATGAAGTTTAAAAAAAAAAACAAAAAACTAAGCTCAAAGTTATGAGACAATCTGGAAAATCCAGAGAACTTCACTGAGTTATACCTCACACACTGCACTCAGACCCTAGACAATAAAACTCCAGCTATGTGCTGGTTTTTGAAGTGGACTGAGGATACTGAGACACACAAATCTCAGATTTCAGTGGCTGCTGAAAACCAATATACTTATTGATTGACAAGCCGTTCAAAACTTTGACCCTTTTGTGTTCATAGTCCTTGGGATACCTTGGTCAGGAACAATAGCGTTCCTTGGATAGTCCTATGTCTCTGAATCTGAATACTGAGTCATTATGCAGAGCTGTGGGGACCACCTACACCAGAATTGCCCATGTGAAGCATCACTCAGATCATCTCTACCCAAAAGTGCTGTGACTAATAGGGGATCCCTGGCTTCTGAAAGCTTCCTGGATCATCTTCATTGTTGATTGCCATCAGCCTAGTCCCGAGTTCATCTGTCTTCTCCTTGAGCTCTCATTCAGAAAGAATGACAGCTACTTACAATGGGAAAAATGTACCAGTATGACATTTTTTTAAAACTAGGAATGAGTTGCCCTAGGTCAAAAAGTGTATATGGATGGAAAATTTGGAAATGTGACAGATTCTGTACAATCTTGCATTGGAAAAGTTTCCATGTAGTTGCAAATGATAACAGATCCAACCCAAATTTTCTTAAATAAAATAGAATTTACAGATCTACATAAGCATAAAATCTAGGCGTGGGTTTGGTGGCTTCCAGTTCAGTTGGTTTCAGGGACCAAACATTAAGAAGATCTAGTTTCTTTTCCTCCTCCCCCTCACAACTTTCTCTTCCTCCATGTTGGCTTCAGACATGGGGTACACATGGTAATAAGAAAGTGTCAGCAGATTCCACTCATATCTTTTTGGATTTCGTATCCAGCCAGAGATCTTGGAATTCCACGCCATTGACCCTGGTTAGCTTAATTCGAGTCATCCCTGAACCAATCCCAGGTGCTGGGGAGTGGTAAGAGAAATTGGCTTAGTTTAGCACATGAGTTCCTCCCAGCACCATGAAGGAGCCAACTTCTCTAGAATCACATGCACAAATACTAAGGAAAGATCAGGTCTCCTAACAGAATTGCAGTGCTATAATCACAGAATGTAAGACTGGATGCTGAGTAGGAAAAACAGCAAAATTTAGCTCCAAATTCCCATCACTACCTTAGAAGAAGTGCCATACTTGTTTCTATATTCCTGATCTAACACAAGCCTTAGCAGGCCTTGGTCTGGTCTCATTGTTTTTGAGCATGTCCCAGTCTATCTGATCTTGCTGACCCTGCCAGAGTTTTTGCTTTGGTCAATCACTGTCTAGTGAACCCCATTTCTACTGAAGCCTCACTGAGACCAAGCACCCTGTCAACTGAAGTCTGCTATATGGCATCTCCAATTTGAGCCTTCTGACTCTACCTATTACTAGTCAGTTTAAAAGTAAGTATGACTTGGGTTTCTATGGCTCAGTCCAAGAGAGACAAATCTAAACATGCCACTTACACAAACAGCTGGCTTTGGATCATTGAAAAAGTTTCTTCAGGGATAAAACCTGGGAAGAAAAAAGATAATCAGACCACAGCTATAGGGAAAAAATTGCACATAACAGAAACTTTCAGTGACAGTTGACTGCTGAGACTGTTTATACTGTAGAAACAGCTGATATGCACTTACAGGGTTGTGGTGGCGTGTGTGTGTGCATGCACACGTACATATGCATGCAATGTGTATTGGAATAGGAGAAGCGCAACTGGAAAAAAGGGCATCTTGGGAACCTTTGTTCCAGTGTAATCTTGTATTCCCTCTAAGGAGGAAATGGAGGGAAGCTCTCAGTTTGTTGTTCTTGAGTTGGATCTGACTAACTCTAGCATATCCATCACAATCTCTGAATGGGTGCATCGGTGTTACTGCTCTAGTGTTTAAGTGATGTAGTAACACACTGGCTACTTGAATAGGACTAATACCTTTCAGTGAAGGCCTGACTTTACAAGATGGGGTGGGGAATTAAGTGATGATTTTTCTGTATGCAACAAGGAGAATTTACATCCCTCATCACCACTCCCACTCCTGGAACTCATGAATTTATTCCAATAAAGTGTATCAAGTTGCATACATAGTACCCTCTTAGCGCCTAATGCTAAAATAAAGAAGGAAAAAATAATTAGAGATGAGGATAGCAAAGTCTATGGCTGGAGATATGGTAAGAGAGAGAGACAGAAAGCTGTTTGTTCTCAGCAAAAGTGTTACCCTTTTCAAATTGTTTGCTATATTTATCTTCTAGAAGCAGAGTTCACATGATGAGATAGTTTTACATCCAACTGAGTTCTGAGAAACAATTCTTTCTCAGACTTGTCTGAGTGGGTTTGTATGGTTGTATGTTTTTCTTGGTTTTATTTGATGAGAAAAAGAAGAATTTTTCTAAAAAAGCTTACGAAGCACAGCTTAAGACTTTATTTTCAATGAAATATTAAAATTGCTTCTCAGTTCAAAGGGCAGGTTTTTATTTTTCATGTGCATATCTTGTAAAAAAAAAAAAAGAAAGAAAGAAAGTAGTTCCATAATTTTCTTCTAAATTTAGGCTATTCTGCAGATTTTTCAGTCTCTTTCATTTAATCACTCATAATGCTTCCATGAATGTGAGTGTAGGAGAAAGAAAGCTGAGTGTGTTTTTTTCCATTCCTTAAAGGAAAAAGTTTTGCATTTATCACTTCAGACATGATTCTTCAGACAGATTAGCTTTACGTACCGAAGGTTTGTGAACAACTGCTAACCACTTTTCTCTCTAACTTCTTTTGGTTGTCTGCATTTCTCATTCAGTAAGTGGCTTAAATCATTTCTACTTCCTTATTCATATGCAATTATTATTTGCTTTGACTTAGTGTTTTTGCCACAAAGATGTCATAAAACATTTTACTCAAATTAATGGTAAAGTAAAAGTTACACTTTGTTGATTGGAATACTAGGCTTGGAAAGTATTGGCTTGACCTTTCGCATATCTAACTTGAGGGACAATGAGTGTCCTCTGAAGTGGAAGAGCGATCACCCCTGAGGAAGTGAAAGTTGATGTTTCACTTGAAGATGCCCTTGCTGATAACTTCCCTGCCAAGCACACAAAATTGGCTAGAGAGCAAACTCAGTTGCAACACAGTATTAGGAAAATTTTTTAACTATAACAAATTTCCCTATTCTAACTAAAATAATTTGCAGAGTGAAAGCTTTGACCTATGGAGAATCTATTTGAAAAAAAATGAACATTAAATATAACTCATCACTGGCTGCTAGATCTTATGAAGCCAAGTTTAGACCCACAAATATTGCACCACACTCTAAGAGTTGACATTCAACTGTGAAACCCAGCAAGGACATAGAAATCAAAGGAATGTCTGACCAGTGGGAATCTTGCAGTGAAACTGAACATACCATGACTTTGTGCCATTTGAATTTTCCGGGAAAAAAAAAAAAGTGACAGAGCATGTGTTCTAGACAAAACTTCTGGCGGTTATATTAGATGTCTAGGTCTGCTTGCCAATTTTGATCTTTTAGAGTTGTATCCTGTAAACCTGTATTAGAAGTAAATAGTATTACTCAACGGTCTCAATTATCATTTAAGGGGGTTTTAAAGGTAACACTGGCAAGAATGATAGATTTTGCCTGTCTTTTTTGCTGATCAAATACAGCTTGGACTTGGTTTAGGTTTTTTTTAATTTTAAAGAGAAAAAAACAAAAATCAAGAAGCAACCAATTAAAAAATAACAACAAAAGCAAAATGATGACAACAACAAAAAAATGGGAATATAGGATTTCAAAACAAAATGATAGGAATTTAACAATGGTTGTTCTATTACATATTGTTATCTTCAGAGTAATTGCTCAGGCTACCAGATGCAGGCATGAGAGATTAATCAAACAATAAAATTTCCCTTTGAGCAGTTTCTTTCCCTTTTACTATATCTATTGTAACTTTTGGATATTATTTACTCCTTCAGTTTTTTAGCAAGAAAATACAGTGTTTACATATGCAAGTCTGATTTATTTCACTTATGAGTATGGTTTCTAGTTGCATCCATCTACCTATAAAAGCCTCAAGTTTATCGTTCTTTATGGCTGAGTAGTACTCCATTATATACACATACTACATCTTTCTTATCCATTCCTCAGTTGATGGGCATTTGAGTTGTTTCCAAGATTTAGCTATTACAAATTGTGCTGCTATAAACATGGGTGCACATATATCACTATGGTATGATGTTTTCAATTCTTCCAGGAAAATACCCAGAAGGGGAATAGCTGGGTCAAATGGAACCTCTAATTCTAGTTTTTTGAGGAACCTCCATAATGATTTCCACAGTGGGTACATCAGTCTACACTTCCACCAACAAAGGAAAAGGCTTTCTTTTTCCCTAGAGCCCCACCTGCATTTGTTATTGATTAATTTCTTGATGTTAGCAATTCTTTCTGGAGTGAGATGATATCTCAGTGTTGTTTTAATTTGCATTTCTCAAATGACTGATGATGTTGAACATTTTTTCATATATTTATTTGCCTTTTGTATTTCTTCATCTGAAAAGTGTGTATTCATTTCAAATGCCCATTTTTTTATTGCATCTTTAAATTTGAGGGGCCTGATTTTTTTCAATTCTTTATACAGTCTAGATAAAAGTCCTTCATCTAAGGGACAGTTGGCAAAAATATTTTCCCAGTCTGTGGGTTTTTTTTTTTTAACTCTGTTGGCGATTTCTTTCAGTGTGCAAAAACTTTAATAAGGTGAAATCCCAGTTGTTGATTATTGGAAGTACTTCTGTACACTTTGGTTTTTGTTCATGATCTCTCAGCCTACCCCATGTCCTTGAGATTTCTACCTACTTTGTCTTCCAGTAAGTTCAATGTTTCTGTCTAAATATTTAGATCTTTGATCCATTTTGACTTTAGGTTAGTGCATGGTGATAGGCATGGGCCTAGTTTAAGTTTTTGGCATGTAGAAAGCCAGTTTTTCCAACAATACTTATTAAAGAGACTGTCTTTCTTCCAGTGAACATGCTTGGCCCCTTTGTTAAAGATAAGGCATCTGAGTGTCTTTGTAATTGTGTCTGTATCTTATGTGTTTGTTTCATTGATCCTCAGGTCTGTTTCATTGCCAGTGCCATGCTGATTGCATTATAGCAGCTTTGTAGTATGATTTGAAGTCTGGGATTGTCTTGCCTCCTGCCTTGCCTTTGTTGCCCAAGACTGCCTTGGATATTCTAGGTCTCTTATGGTTCCATATTAATTTTAGAAATGTTTTCTCTAGATCTGTGAGGTATACTAATGGGTATTTTGATCGGGAGTTAATTAAATCTGTATAACAGTTTTGGGAATATGACCATTTTCACAATGTTAGTTCTTCCTACCCATGAGCAAGGAGTATCTTTCAATTTTCTGAATTCCTCTTCAATTTCTTTTTTCAGAGTACTGTAATTTTCAATGCATAAATCTTTTATTTCCTTTGTTAGATTGATTCCTAAGTATTTCATTTTTTTGATGTTATTGTGAAGAGTGTGATTTCCCTAATTGCTCTCTCAGTGAGTTTGTTGTTTGTGTACAGGAAAGCTATTGACTTTGAGTACTGACTTTGTACCCAGCTATGCTGCTAAATTTGCTCATTAGGTCTAGAAGCCTGTTGGTGGAGTTTTTGGGGTCTTCTATGTAGAGTATCATGTAATCTGTGAATAATGATATTTTAACTTTTTCCTTTTCCATCTTTATTCCTTTTATTTTTCTCTCTCATCTAATTGTTCTGGCTAATGTTTCCAGAACTATATTAAATAGGAATGGTAATAGTGGACAACCTTGTCTTGTTCCTGATTTTACAGTGAAAGCTTTCAGTTTTTGCCAATGTAGTGATGATGTTGGTTATTGGTTTGTCATAGATGGCTTTTAACAAATTGAGGTAAAGACCATCTATTCTGATTTTCTCTAGGGTTTTTAACATGAATGAGTGTTGGACTTTATCAAAAGCTTTTTCTTCATCTATTGAGATGATCATATGATTTTTTGTCTTTTGCTCTGTTAATGTGGTGTATTACATTTACTGATTTGTGTATGTTGAACTATTCCTGCATTCCTGAGATGAATTCCACTTGGTTGTGGTGTATCATCTTCTTGATGATTTGCTGCATCCTGTTTGCTAGTATTTTATTGAGGATTTTTGCATCTATGTTCATTAGAGAGATTGGCTGTAATTTTCTTTTTTGGTTAAGTCTTTCTCTGGTTTTGGTATCAGGGTAATATTTGCCTCCCAGAATGAAATAGAACTGTTTTCCTTTCATTTTCATTAATGATTTTGAGGAGTATTGGTACTAAATCTTCTCTAAATTTCTTGTAGAATTCAGCAGTGAATTCATCAGGCTTTTTTTTTTGTAAGTTTTTAATTATGTTTTCAAGTTCATTAACTGATATTGGGTTATTCAGAAGTTTTATATCTTCTTTATCCGGTTTTGGTAATTCATATGTTTCTAGGAATCTGTCCATTTTCTCTGTTTTCCAGTCTATGAGAGTAAAGGTTTTCAAAGTATTAATGATCTTCTGTATTTCCACAGGTTCTGAAGTGATGTCACACTTTTCATTCTTTATTACATGAATTTGAGTTTTTTCTTTCCTCTTTCTTGATAAGGCTGGTAAGGGGTTTATTAATTTTATTCTTTCAAAGAACCAAATTTTTGATTCATTAATTCTTTGTATTGTTTTCTTAGTCTCAATAGCATTAATTTTTGCTCTAATCTTTGTAATTTCCTCCCTTCTTTGGGCTTTGGGTTTGACTTGCTGTTTTTTTTCTAGAAGTTTGAGGTGCAGCATTAGGTTGTGTATTTGTACTTGTTCTGTTTCCTGATATGAGAATTCACTACTAAAAATTTCCTCTGAGAACCGCTTTCATTGTATCCCACAGATTCCATTAAGTTATATTTAATTTTCATTTGATTATATGTATTGTTTAATTTCTTCTTTAATTTCCTCTGTGACCCATTGTTTGTTCAGTAGGGTGCTTTTTAATTTCCATGTTTTTATGGAGCTTCCACAATTTCTTTTATCATTAATTTCCAATTTCAGTGCACTATGATCAGATAATATGCATGGGATAATTTAAATTCCTTTGCTTTTACTTAAGCATGTTGTATGGTTTCATATCTGGTCTATTATAGGAAACATCCCATGTGCAGCTGAGAAGAATGTGCATTCTGATGTTGTTGGGTGGAACACTCTGCACATGTCTACTAAGTCCATTTGTTCACAAGTTTGGTTCAGTTCTGTTATTTCTTTGTTAATTTTTTGTCTAGCTGATCTGTCTCTTTGTATTGATGGGTGTTAAAGCCCCCCATTATAATTGTATTATTGCTTATTTGATTTTTCATGTTTATTAGTATTTGTCTTCCATACTTGTGTGCTCCTATATGTGATGCATACGTATTTATGATTATTATCTCTTCCTCTTAAAATTTTCCCCTACCAAGTATGTAGTGACCTTCTTTATCTCTTTTGATCATTCTTTGTTTGAAGCTTGCATTATCTGTGAACAGAATAGCTACTCCTGCTTTTTTGTGAGTTCCCGTCACATGGAGTATTGTTTTCTAGCCTTTGACTTTCAGTCTATGAATTTCCTTTTGAGTTAAATGTGTTTCTTGTATACAGCATACTGTTGGATTTTGCTTCTTGATCCACTCTGCCAGTCTGTTTCTCTTGATTGATGAATTGACGCCATTTACATTAATGGTTATAATTGATATGTATTGACTCATCTTTGTCATGTTATCTTTCTACTGTTGGTTCCCTACTTTTCACCTCTGTTTAATTGCTTTTCCTGCTTTTTAGTTTCTTTCTGTTGTTGTTCTTGGAACGTTGGTCATTTTTATCTCTTTCTAGAATGTTTTTCAGTACTCTTTGTAGGGTTGATTGGGTGGTCATTAAGTTCTTCAGTTGTTCTTTGTGATGGAAGTATCTTATTTCTCCACTGATTTTGAAGGATAGTTTTAAAGGGTACATCAGTCTGGGTTGAAAGCTGTTTTCTTTCAGTACTCAAAACACTTCGCTCCAAGATCTTCTTGACTTGAGGGTTTGTGTTCAGAAGTCTGCCATGATTCTGATAAGCTTTCCTTTATAGGTGATCTGTTTTTGTTTGTTTGTTTTTTGTTTTTTGTTTTTCTCTAGCAGCTTTTAATATTTTGTTCTTATGCTGAATTTCTGGGATCTTGATTATATGTCAAGACACAGATTTATTTTTGTTATGGCTAATTAGAGTTCTATATTCCTCACTTATCTATATGTCTGGTTCTTTTCCCATGTTTGGGAAATTTTCTGCTATTATTTCTGCAAATAGTCTTTTTATGTCATTTGTGTTGTCTCCTTTTTTGTTGACACCTTTCAGTCTTATATTGTTTCTCTTTGCATCATCTTGCAGCTGTTGAATTGTTATTTCCTGATTTCTTGTTATTTTTAAGAGATCTTTCATGATCACTAGCCACAATCCTGTCTTCAAGGTCTCAGAGTCGGTCTTCAATTTCATTTATGTGGTTTGCCAGCTTTCAGTGGAATTTTTGGTTTCCTCAATATCTCCTTGAATGTGTTTCATGTATTCTAATTGCTTCTTGTATTGTTCATTCAAGGTTTCCATCATTTTGTACTCTCCTGTATTTTTTATCTATGCCTTCTTTTGATATACTCACCAATTCTTTCATTATGGTTATCGTTTCTGTTTTTATTTGAGAAGTTATTTCTGATCTGATTCCCTTAACAGTTTCCTGGAGTTGTTTCTTTACTTCCATTGTAATCATTTCAGAAATTTCAGGTGTGTGATTTCTAATTTCATCTTTGTTTTTGTCTCCTGTTCTAGATCTGGATGGGTTGGAAGTTTGAGATTGCATTTTGTTCTTTTGTTTTGGTATTTTCTTATGTTCCTCTGATTCAGTCAAATGACAAGTCCCAGTTGCTTCCTGTGCTGG
>RJWT010019229.1:0-18500 GCA_004365215.1 Cuniculus paca
TTGTGGATGTCAGGTAGTATTTTGTCCCAGGAAGAGGAAAGCTGAATAATGTATTGACAAAAGAGTCAAGATTCTGCAGGAGAAGAAAGTTTGTCCAGATAATTTGTTTGCAGGAATTTCCTGAAACAAATAGTGTAGTTTTGTTATTTTACAGGCTTATCTACTTGAGGAAGAATTTCATGGAAGAAATAACATCAACTTGATGAAGGTAGTCTCAGTGTTCTGTCATGGTCATTAAACTTTTGGAATGTATGTGAACTCAAGGTCAAAGTGGTTGGATATGTGAAAGTACGCTAGCGTTCAAAAAGAAACGAAATATAAGAAATGCATTCACCTATAATACTATGACAATATCAGCCTCAGAACTTAGCATAGGACCTCACAATGGATGAATTTGGATGGGAAGTACTTGTTTTCTTTGAATTGATGTCATTTTCAATCATATTTATATTGTAGGGAGTAGTTGAATTCAAATAATTGTGCGTCAGTTTCTCCCTTTATTTATGAAGTTCCAAAGAGTAAGCCTTTCTTTCTATTTAAATATTCTTCCATTTCTACTAACTACCACATTTGCTTTGTCATCCCAGGCCTAAACCAAGTGAAAGATTTTTGAAGTAATGGAAAAGATAAGTAATTATGATGTTTATTAAGAACTTCTTTTTAACCTTCATATTTTGTATGGTTTATTAATGCCTGGGAAGAAAGAAGCATTTTTATAGTTTTGATTTCATTTAAATATTGTCTTAATGTGTATATCATACAATGGAATACATAAAGTATTTTTAGTTTGCTTCAAGGTGATTTTATTTTAGATATAGAGTTTTTGAAATATGGTTTCTATAGAAACTGTATGAGCTTAGTGACCCTTAAAGATAGACTTGAAAACATTTATTTTCACAAAACTATTCTTTGTCCTTTCTTACTGTGACATGACAGAGAATTTCAGTATTTTATATTAAATCTCATATAACCATGGTGAAGTAGATTTTTAAGGACAAATGTTTCATTTTCCCAAAGAATAAATGTCACCGCTTATGACAGAGGTAGGATTTTTAAGGATATCTTTGGATTAGTTTGCAATTCCATATAACATCTTCATTTTAGACTCAAAATTTGAGGTCAGTACTAATGCCCAGTTTAGAATTCTAGGCTTCATGATCTTATCCTGAGGATATTTGGAGACTATAATAAATTTAATTTGAGAAACAGTTTCAACTTTTAGAAGACTCATGTCTAAACCTTTTATGCATTCTTCATTTGTTTGATACTTCTTTGATGTAATTTGAATGTTAGAAGTCTAATTGATATTAAATTTGAGGAAAAGTTATTGTTTGTAAAAAATCAAGGCCTTACCTCAAAATAGCTTTTAAAATTATGGTAAAAAAATGTGAGCATTTTCTTCTGAACATGTAAACTGCACATTGTGTAGTAGATGCAAACAGAGGGGTATTTTTTAATATTTCACCTCTTTTTTTCAGAAGACAAAACTTTTTTCACCCTTTGAATTAGAATTTGGTCACTTTAACAAATGTAGCCTTCGGAACAGTGGATATAGTTTTTGTGAGTTCATAGGAAATCCATAGAATTATATAGAATTGTGATAAAGCATGACCACTTTTAGTAAATGTGAAATAATTCAAATTGAATGCATAACTTTTTTTTTTTTTTTTTGGTACTAGGATGGAATTCACAACTTTGCACTTATCAGCAAATGCCTGAGCCCCTGAGGTAAATCCCCGGCCCCTGAACGCATAACTTTTAAGAAAGGAAGTAGAAAAGAAACAGAAGTATTAGTTATACCCTTCTTTTCTCAAGGAACAATGAATAATGCAGAGCTAAAAACAAGGGGGAAATATACTTGAGAATTGCCACTGGGGAACAGAATCCATCTTTGATTGGGAAAACTTGTTTTTACAAAGTGAATCAGCATCAAGTGCCTCGCTAAATTTAAGAACTACTATGAATAAGCGTCTTCCATTCCTGCTGTCTTGGAATGGGATTCCCTGATATTCATATTTGTGGGGTAAGTAAGTTGCCTTTTTTTTTCATATGTCATTGAATCACTAGGAAATGAACCATTACAGCTGTCATTATTTTAGATTAGATACAGATCATGAGATTCTAAGTTTTGAGCCTGATGGCAAAATTTGTTAATTTTTAAAAAATTTAGTGGCAAGATTTTGCAAGTGAGAAGAATAAAAATACTTGACCACAAATTGACTGTAGTAAATTTAAGACTAAAAAGGTCATACTACTTTTCAATTCCTCTTATGAAGAATATAGAATCTATTTCCCCACTCTTGTGGCCCACATTAATCAGCAGCATATTAGGAACTATTACTTAAGCAGAAGCTCCAAAATGCATGTGCAGTGGGTTTTTCCTTGGCTGAGGTGTTTGGAACACAGTCACCCTAAGGGAAATCCTGTGATCAATCTGGAAGCTAATGATAAGTACACAGTCAGCAATCCCTATCTCTTTAGGTGAGTGCCAAGTGTGTGGAAAACATCTTCTATGGAAAATCAGAGAAATTTCACATCTGTTGAAAGTTATCTTTCTGTTGAAAACTGACTGAAAATGCATGAATGAGCACAATTAACAAGAGATGAGACATCCCACCTTAATTCTGACCTAATTGCTGATCCAAAGGATTATGAAAATATAAATATTGTAATAGGTTGTGAATTTTTATCTCTTTTTCTTAAATATGATAATGGATAATAGATAAATTTTACAAATTCAATCTTACATATTTATTCAACAAATGTTTATTATGCACCTATTGTGGCTATTTTTGTAGTGGATATAAAAACTGTACCAAATACGGTTACTAAATTTGATGTTAAGATTAAAAATGTAACATTAAATGGCTTATGGAGTTTAAACATATTTATTATCTAGTTTGAGATTTATTAGAAAAAATAACTACCAGTTTTATGTATGCAGCTCCTTCTTCTAGTAAGAACCTATAACAGATTTTGTCCAATGTCCTTTCATTAGTTTTTTCAGAGTTGATTCTACCTAGCTCTTTAAAGGAGAAATATCACCAAATCAGAACATCACACCCACTGGCTAGTATGTGATTGACGCATGAGTGCATGATCTTTCTTATATCAAATCAGGTGTTATAGGAGCTGTTAATGGATTTTTATTGGAAAAGAGAAAATTACCCTTTTGAATGGCTGAGACCATGGAATTGCTTGCTCCCACTTTCCTACCTACTCAGGAGATATTGACTTAGCATGGACTCAAAACAGAATAATAAAATTAAATTGAAGGGAATGAAAATGTATTGAGTTCTGGATCCAGCTTTGCTTGAAGCCTAACCTATCCTAGGAATTTTTAGTTTTGTGAACCAACAAATTTCCTGAAGTCAATTTAAGTTGGATTTCTAAATATGTAACCTATGTAATTTTGGCTAATAATATCTTGACATGAAAGTGTCATATTCTCTCACAGAAAAAACCTCACAAGCAAATAAACAAAAAAACTCCCACTTTCTTTCCCATTCAAATTATATGTCTATAATTTAGTTTAATATATTGATAAAGCTTGAAAATTCTTTCTGAATCTATAGGCAGCAGCCTTTCTGTGTAATACTCGTAGGGGAAGGCTTTATTTCTGTAACTGTATTTTAGGTTATGTTTCTTATAGTAGCTTAATATTTATCATAAATAATCTGATGTTTAAAAGTTTAGCAATTCATTCAATACATCTCATTCTAATGCCATTCAGGTTAATTGTGGGAAAGATGAAACTGTCTATATGAAGCACAGAGGAATTAAGAACTTGGAAAATTATTGAAAACTAGAATATTAGGTGTCAGAGAGCTCCACTGGACTTCTAGTTTCAAGGTCCCAGCACAGAAAACTATGAAACAGAAAACAGAAAAACATGTGTGGCTGCTGCTGGAATTACCACTGCCATTACAACAACTTTAGTTATTAGACAAAGGAATGTCAAATTCAGCAACTAAAATAACTCTGTCTGTGGGAACTTATTTGAAGGAAGACTTCTACTCCCATCTGCCTTCCAAAAGGTCTGCAAATGGAATCTCAGTTACATATAAATTTTACACATAATACATTTGAATTATTCTCCTTGCCCAAGGAGGGCCATCTGCTGAATCAGAGTTCACTTATTTAAATGTTAATTTCATAAGCGACACCCTCCAACTGACACATAAAATTCACCATAAAATGCTCTTTGGGTCAGACATCAGAAAGATGCCTCCTCAAAGGAAGAATACCCCAATGTCTTGTTCATAAACTATACTGAAATCAGTTTTAGGCTCTCTAGGTGGTACTAGTAGTACCTATGTCTGATTTGAATATTGTTTCTTTCATTACTGAAAGTACCAATTTGTAATCTAAAACTATATTCCACAGAGCAGATAGACCTATAATGTGCAGTACTGCAGTCACTAAGCATATATGCTACTGATCAATTGAAAAGTGGCCAATCTGAATTGTGCTATGATTCTTTAGATTTTTATTGTCATAATGGTTATATATTGGGTACACTGTGTAAAAATATGTTGTTGAAATTCAATGCAGCTGATTCTTCTGTTTTTTTTTTTAAATGTGGCTTCGAATAGGGCTTAGTTTATATTTCTGCAGGAAATTGCTTGGTGGAAAGGAAATAACAGTAACAAGACAATGAAATTTGGTGGCTCAAGGCAGTGATGACTTTCTCTGAACTCATGTGAAATATGTGGTGAGCCCTAATAAGTTTATGATGGCTTTTTATAGCAGTTGTTTTCCATGTGGTGACTCTTCCAATCTTAAAGTTAAAATGAGGTTGTCTTACCCTCTAATAAAAGAATATTCTATCACTATACTCTAGCAATTAGCTCCTTTATCTCAGAAGTTAAATGTATTTCTCCATGAGCTGAATAAATTACCTGATCTTGTTTAATCCTAATAAGCATATAAAAGCTCATAAAGTATTCAGTGACCATCAGTGTCATAAAATGTTCACTAACCACTACTGTCCCTACCAGTATTCCCATCTGCACACATAACATCGCTCTGTTTTCTTCTTATGTATAGGACATAGCTTACCTCTTCCTCAAAGGAAGAACACCCAAATATTCTGTGCAGTTACTGTATTCAATTCAATTTCATGATTTCTAAGAGTGACAAATGATCTTCATATCTGATTTGAAAGTTTCTCCTGTTGGATGAGACATCTAAAAAATAACAAAGAAACTGTCTTTCTTACCACCCAGCAAGTACACATTAGGGAATAAAAGACAGAATATTGGCAATGAATACACACAGGAAGGGGAAGAATAAGAGGCACCGAATAATCACTACTTCATGCCAATTCTACCTCTCTATGAAGATATTGAGTAATGTTCTTTACTCCTGGTACAGAATGTTCCTGATTCTGCACTCCAGCAAAGGTCCCAAATTCATTGCATATTATTATCTGTTCTACCCTTTAAACAGTGCCCCTTTCTGTTAGCCTCCTCTACTCTTCTGATGAAAACTGTAGGCAAAAAAAACTCCCTAGAGGTTATACCTTTATTTTTCCTTTTGATAAAACTTTGGTTGTCCAAATATAAAATTTGAATAAGCATGGACTATTGTATTTATGGTTTAATTGTAAGTACAATTTTCTTACATCTTAGTAGGCTTCTTTTCTATTTCATTTGAGTAAGCTCTGCTGAGCAAAGTCAGGTCCACAGTTCATTTTGAAGTGCATTTCGTACCAACTGTGTTTCATCATTTTCTCTCTATAAACCTTTCTTTCTGCACTTACTATGGGGTGCCCTCACAGTAGAAATGTACCACTCTTGTAACAGTGCCTCACCCAGAATCCGGTTTTCTCACTGGGTTAATTTAATTCAATGACAGATGCTGTAATCTCAGTCTAATCTTTGCCTTGAGAATATTCAATCAGTTGAAAGTTTTATTGAACATTTTCTACTTCACAGTTCACTTTTTTATTGTTTAGAGATGATAAACAGGTATCTTTTTCAAACCTGCGAAGTTTTAAATTAAGAAACTTTATCTTTCCCCCTTCAATTCCACTTATTTTCTGAACTTATTTTTCTTATCATAAATTGTCAATAAGCAAACAATAGAAATCAGTGTATAAGGCTATCCTATTTTCTAATCTCCTGGTACATATTCACAGGTTGACCAGATAATAAAAATTCTGTATCACAACAGGAAAATAATATGACAAGGTTAAGCTAATACATATAAGTTTTAACCATCACTGTAAATTGCCTTAATTCAACAATCAAAAGAAATAGAGTGAAGAACGAATCAAGAAACAAGATTCAACACTATGCTGCATACAAGAAACACATTTGACTCAAAAAGAAATTCTTAGGCTGAAAGTCAAAGGATGGAAAACAATACTTCAGAAAAAAGTAGGGGTAGCTGTTCTATTCAATGATAATTAGTACTTCAAGCCAAGACTGATCAAAAGACATTGAAAGTAACTACATACTTGTTAAGGGAAAACTTCAAGAGGAAGAGATAAAAATCTTAAATATTTATGTGCCAAATACTTGCACATCCATCTATATCAAACAAATATTAATGAACATGAAAAATCAAATAAGCACTAACACCATTGTAATAGGAGACTTCAATGCCCCACTGTCACAAATACACATATCAACTAGACAAAAAAAGTCAACAAATAAATATCAGAAATGAACCAAACCTGTGAAAAAAAATGGACTAAGTAGAGGTCTATAGAGTGTTACACCCCTCATCATGAGAATAGACATTCTCCTCAGTTGTGCATGGCATATTCTCCAAAAAAGATCACTTACTTGCTCACAGAACATGCTTAAGTAAATATATAAGAATTGAAAATTACCCCATGGGTGTTATTGGACCATAGTGCAATGAAACTGGAAATCAGTGACAAAACAAATCACAAAAACTACATGACCACCTAGGAATTAACACCCACCTGAACAACCAGTGTGTCACAGATGAAATTAAAGAAGAAATTAGACACTTTCTAAAATTAAATCATAATGCTGATGCAACTTACCAGAACATATGGGATGCAATGAAAGTGATACTACAAAGGAAATATATGTTGAATTCTCACATCAGATAGACAGAGCAAGCTCAAATAAACAACCTAATTTGAACTTAAAACTTCTAGAAAAAGAAGAACATGTCAAATCCAAAGCCTTTATAAGGGAGGAAATTATAAAGCTGAGAGCAGACATTAATGCAATTGGGACTAAGAAAATAATACAGATAATCAGTGAATCAAAGAGTTGTTTCTTAAATAGATTAAATAAAATTGACAAACTCCTAGCCAATCATATAAAACAAAAGTGAAAGAAGAGTCAAATTCATTCAGTTAAAAATGAAAAGGGTGAAACCAAATAAGATACTGCAGAAATCAGATGACCATCAACACCTACTTTGAGAAACTCTATGCAAGTAAGATGGAAAACCAATAAAGAGTGGACAAATTTCTAGATACATATGAATTACCAAAGCTAAATTAAGAGGCTGTAAAAATTCTGAATAGCTGAAAGCCATCAATGAAATTGAAGATATAATTAAAAACCTACCAACAAAGAAAAGTCCAGGTCCTGATGGATTCACTGCTGAATTCTACAAAAAATTTAGAGTAGATCTAATGTCACTACTTCTCAAAATCTTTAATGAAGTTGAAAGGGAAGCAATCTCCCAAAGTCATTCCTGGAACAATGATTATCCTGGTACCAAAAGTAGGAAATTATTCTACCAAAAAAGAGAACCACAGGCTAATCTTCCTGTGAATAAAGACCCAAAAGTCCTCAGTAAGATACTAGCAAACATAATGCAACAAATTACCAAAAAGATGATTCACCTTGTTGAAGTAGGATTCACCCCAGGGATGTAGGGATGAGTCAACACACACAAATGAATAAATGTAATAAGCCATATCAACAGAGTCAAAGACAAAAATTACATGATTGTCTCAATAGGTGCAGCAAAAGCATTTGGTAAAGTCAAACACCCGTTCATGATAAACGCCCAACAGAAAACAGGAATTGATGGTATTTATCTCAATCAGATGAAAGTCATATACAACAAAGTAATAGCCAACATCATATTAAGTATCACTCTAAATTCAGAAACAAGAGAAGGACATCCACTATTGCTACTTCTATTCAAAATAGACCTGGAAACATTAACCAGAACAATCAGGCAACAGAAAGAAATAAAATAAGCAAATATAGAAAATGAAGAGTTAAAATTATCATTATTTGTGGATGACATGATACTCTACATAGAAGACCACAAAAAATGTCTAGATTCGATAACCAAACTGATTAATGCAACTGGATACAAAGTCAACACTCAAAAAACAATAGAATTTCTGTATGCAAATACCAAAGTCACTGCGAGAGGAATTAGAGAAATCACACCTTTCACAATAGCATTGAAACAAATAAAATACTTAGGAGTCAATCTAACAAAGAAAATAAAAGATCTATATACTGAAAATGATAGTTTTTTGAAAAAGGAAATTGAGGAGGAGGTCAGAAAATGGAAAGATATCCCTTGCTTATGGGTAGGAAGCACCAGCATAGTGAAAATGGCCATACTCTCAAAATTGTTATAAAGATTTAATGCAACCCCAATCAAAACACCATTACTATACCTCACAGATTTAGAGGAAACAATTATAAAATTCATTTGGATCTACAAGAGGCCTAGAATAGCATAAACAATTCTGGGCAACAAAGGCAAGGCGGGGGCATCACGATCTCTGACTTGAAATTATACTACAGAGACACCCTGATCGAAACAGCACCTGGGAAAAACAAACAAAGAAACAAAAACAGAAACAAAAGCAAAAACAAAACAAAACCAACCATCCAACCAACCAAACAAACAAAAAGCAGACACGAGGATCAATGGAATAGATTAGAAGATGCAGAAACAACTCCAAACACACTCAGTAAACTTATCTTTGCCAAAAGGACCAAACAGTTTACCAGAAGAAAGTCTTTAACAAATTGCTCTGGAAAAACTGACTTTCCACATGCTGAAGAATAAAACTAGACCCATGTCTCTCGCCATGTACTAAACTAAAACCAAAATGGATCAAAGTTCTAAATATTAAAGCAGGAACACTAAATCTACTGGAAGATAAAATAGGTAGAACTCTTGAAGACATAGGTATTTGCACAGACTTTATGAATGAAATCCTGATTGTATGGAAAATACTACAAACAATCAACAACTGGGGTCTGATGTTATTGAAAAGCTTTTGCACCAACAGAGTGAGCAGACTACCCACAGAGTGGAAAAAAAGTTGTGAGTTGTTCCTCAGACAAAGGAATAATATCTAGAATATATAGAGAACTTAAAAAAATCATACCCACCAAATTTAAAGATCAAATCCAAAATGGGTATCTGAAATGAATATACAGTTGATGAAGTACAAATAACAAATAAATGTACAAAAAAAAGTCTTACATCGCTGGTCATTTGAGAGATTCCATCTTCCAATACTGAGATTCCATCTCACTCCAGAAAGGATGGCTATTGTCAAGAAATCAACCAATAACAAATGCTGGTGGGCCTGTGGGAAAAAAAAGAACCCTTCTCCACTGTTGATGGGAGTGTAGACTAGGGCAACCACTGTGGAAATCAGTGTGGAGATTCCTCAAAACTAGAGATATCATTGGATCCAGCTATTCTTCTTCTTGGTAACTTTCCAAAAGAATTAAAAGCATCATACCACAGTGATATGTGTGCACCCATGTTTATAGCAGCATGGTTTGTAATAGCTAAGTTATGGAAACAGCTCAAATGCCTGTCAACTGAAGAATGAATAAAGATGTGCTATTTTATACAATGGAGTACTATTTAGTCATTAAGAATGATAAACTTCAGATAGTTCTAGGTAAATGGATACACCCTGAAACCATACTCTTAGGTGAAAAAATTGGACAAATTTGTAAATATCATGTTTTCTCTCTGAAGTGAGAAACTGAAAGTAGAAATAATGATGAAAATATGTAATAGATGGGGACTGGGGATATAGCTCAATGGCACAGCACCTACTTGGCGAGTGTGAGGTTCTGAGTTCTATTCTTGATTTAAAATATGTATGTATATATAAAATAGATACTATGAAATAGGAAGAATATGTTAAAATGAGAAGGGGAATGAGGGAGGGAGGTGAGAGAGGGAGTTCTAGTAATGGGGAGGGGGGTAGGAGGAGGAAGGAGGGGAAAGGAGAAGGGGATGGGGGAGGTGAAGGAGGGGAAAGAATAAGAAAAAAATTGAAATTTTATGGATAACGGGGAGAAGAGGAGTTGAAGGGGGGAGGGAAATGAAAAAAAAGAATCAATATATATCATGTGCAGGTACAAATTCCTATGATGAATGTGTTCACTACGCATATCTAAAATGTACTGATAAGCTTAATTAATAAAAAAATAATTCTCTTGTCTCTATTCTTCTTTATTTTTTCATAAAAAATGGAAATATCCTCTTATGCCGAATGAATTAGTTCTTTAGCATCCAAATAAAGATAAAATTAATCGCATTGACTTTTTCTCTTATGTTATGAGGCATAAATGTCTGAAACATGAGGAAGATTTTAAAAACTATGTTCTTAAAATGTATCATCTGTGTATAATTATTATTAAACAAATCTAAGGGCAGCATTTGTCGTCACCACCAAAATATTACATGTGTACATTTTCTTCTAGCAGAAGGGTTTGTAGTATTCTTTCAAATATTGATGTTGAGGAAGATGCTTTTCTAACATGGCCATTAGTGTTACCTGTGGAGGAAGATCTTTTAAAATATGCTTAATGTAAATTCGCTTGATAACAAGACCTAACATTTTAATAGACACATCGTGTCACAAATCACATGGGCACTGGATATGTGGATATTTTAAAATTTAATTTAACTTAATGTAACTTAATTTTATTTATTTATTTATTTGGTACCGGGAATCAAATTCATGACTTCATGCTTGCCAGGCAGGCACTATGTCACTAAGCTACATTCCCACCCCCATATGTAGATATTTAATAAAATATCTAGAGGACTCTATCTTTTGAAGATGTAAAAGTGAAGGAATATTTTGTTTGCAAAAAATGGAAATTATTGTAATAAAGAAGATTTGAAGATCTCATTGAATAGGAAGGAAATGCAAAGAAACATAAACTACAGTGTGAGTTTGGACTGGTGCCCCTATTTTCTGCTTTTTCATGTTAAAGTTGGTATAAAACAGATGCTCTCTTGTCTTCCCAGGAAAAGTTTCACTTCAGTATGCTACTGCCTTTCTCACTTTCTCTGGAGAACAGAGAAAGCTTATTTTTGTGACGCTCATAATAGGTCTTTGGTAAAATGGAAAATTTCTTTCCTAGCAGCTTCAAGAAAATTTCTTCTCCCATCTATTGCCTTGAATTTGGTCATATCCATGTCTCCAAATAAGTCCTGTTGATCAGCCCACCCATAAGATCATTACCATGGTAAGAGGTATAGGAGTACTGTAATTGGTGAGTTTTTTGCATTGGGACTGAGATTCATTCCCCAAGCTGCAAAATAAGTGAGCAGAGTAGAACTCATTTGACAGAGTCAGTGTCAGTGTAATCTAGAAACTGGCTCTAGAAACAATCCTGGGTGTAGAAGTTTCCCGAGACCAACCAGCATCTAATACCTGAAATTCACACATGCTTAAATGCTATGCTTTGCTTGCCTGAAGGCAGCTGTATAAATGTAAGAGTACTGAGAAGGTTTACCCTAATTGGACCATCCCTGAAAAACAAAATCTATTTCAGAGATAGAGACACCACAACACTCTAACTGTAGCTCCATAGTGTCCGCTAATATGAGGATGAGAGACCTAGGACAGTATTTTCAGAGTGGGAATGTCCTCTAGGCTGGGAATAAAATCTCTGATCTAATACGAGTTTTAGTGTTCCAAGAAACATATTGAACCCAGAACAAGTGTTAATAGGCTAAAGAAAGACACAGATAGAAGATGCCAAATATGTCTTCTGCCAACTTTTTATTTCCCTGCTAAGGTTAGCCCAGGTCTGTGTTTATGGAAAATGAACAGTAATTGATGATAACCATGCTTTCCTTTTGTGACATGGTCTCTGGCTAAGATTACTCCTCTTGAGCATTTAATCATTTAAGTAATGGTTACAATCATATTCATAAACACTCTTTCCATACATCTTTAATTCCTCTGTAGTCTCCAAGTCGTAAGACAGAGAAAGGTTGGGGAGGGCAAGTGGAGAAAAAGCAGAAGTGATTCCTAAAATACTCTTCAGCAAAGGAAATGAAATAAATGGCATCCATATGCTTCCAGATTTTTGAGAATTTTAAGTCAGAATGCATAAAAATCCATAAAATTGGGTGGGACAAATCTAGAGTCTTCCCCCTTTCCAAGTGATAGTATTGGATTACAAATATACTCTTGAATAGTTCTGTTGCTTTGCATTTTGAACCATCCTGCCACAAGAAGGTGCGGTAAAGAAAGGTTTTCTTGGCAATGGTAACTCATCGAAACTGGACACCAAAACAACTGAGAGCCATTTAAAGAAAACTTAAGGAATTTCCAGCTATGAAAAATACAAGGGAGTTTGATTTATAGGCATAAGAAATAACAGTGTTGACAGCATCAAAAAAATTTCCATCACTTGCAGAATCAGCATTAGTATCTAGAATCATCAAAGTTGTTGCAGAAGGCCTGAAGGAAATGGGCCAAATCCTGTGTTCAGATGTGTGGCCATTTATTACTGTTGGAATTCTAGTTAAAATATTAGTTTTAATCATCCAAAAAGAAAATAATTAGAGACAATAATAATCACTTAATGGTCTCATGCATAGTCAGAACTGGAAAAATAAAAATATTTAAATTAGGGTAAGTCAGGATAAGTTAAACCATCCTATAGTATAAAATAACTGCTTAACCTCGATGCCTCATCACAACACAAATTGATTTCTCATTCATTCGCCTGGACCAGTGTAAGCCAGCAGGGCAATTATACCTACACTGCTTTCACTCTGCTACTCAGCACACAGAAGCTTCCTTTTTTTCATTTTGCTGGTGTGTGGATTGAGACTGGGCCATTCCCAACTGGCTACATTCTTGTCACTTTTATAATTTTTATTTTGAGATAGGAGGATCTCACTAAGACACCACATCATGAGGTCTGGGCTCGAATTTGCAATTATTCTGCCTCAGGCTCCAGAGTACTGAGATGATAGGTGTGAATTAGAGTGACTAAGAGAAGGCCCCACTTTTATGCCATATTTACCAAAGCAGAAAAAAAGTGTGTGTGGCAAATTACACATTGAATCTTAAAATTGAACCTAGATGCGACAGACATTACTTCTGTTTATGTCTGTTGCCTAAACCAGTCATATGGCTGCCTTTACTGTCAAGGAGAAAAAGAGAGCCCCTCTCTCCTATTTCCTTTAATACAACAGTTAGGGCATAGTATTTAAGCAAACCATCCTTTTAAGCAAAATCATTTGTCTTACTACTGACATAAAAACACTGCGGTTTATGAGAATGAGTCCTTTAGGCTTCTACTGGAAATCTTCACTCTGTACACCATAGCAAACTAGTTTAGTGACTTGATTTTCTAACTTTCTGTACATTAGAAAATATTTTAAGAGATAGAAGTGTTTTATAGTATATACTAGTTTGCTATTACAGCTACCATAATAAAAATGGCAGACTAGGTGGCTCTAACAACAGAAATCTATTGCCTTGTAGTTCTGATCCAAGAATAATAATGTTGGTAGCTCAATTTCTTCTGGGCTTCTTTCCTTGTCTTGTAGATGGTTATTTTCTTCCTGTGTTTGCATGGTTTCCCTCTGTGTATTTGTATCCTAGTCATCTCTTTACACAGACACTCATCCTAGTGAAGTATGAACCACACTACTTCTTTAAAGTTCCTTCTTCTAACAGTCACATTACAAGTCATGAGGTGTTCAGGCTTCGACTCTTCTTCACTATCAACTTTGAGGTGACACAAAGACCAATTGTCATAATACAAATAAAATTAAAAGTAGGAAAAACTAATACAGAAACAGATTCAAGAATATAAGAAAGTCAGAGCAGGGTACAGTAGTTTTATGTAAGACCCTGTGCTAAAGAACGATAGGAAAATTCTACCCTCACAATGATATGTTGGGCTATCAGTTAATGTAACAAATATTTCACCAGGAAAAATGATGACCAAGAAAGCATAGTCTCTTCTTTAAATACAATTACAATAATAATAAAGGGAGGCTATGTATGGAAGAGAAATTTATAGCTGGCTTTATAACCTTATACTTTTCTTAAAACTTCACAATCAATTTGCTGTTAATGAGACTCGTTCTCACCAATCAGCTGAGAGAGACATCTAAGAAAAATATTCTAGTCAGGGTAAACAGTGAGTCTAATGACCACAAAGAGAGAATGAGAGGTGTGTCACGCCAGGAAGCCCAGTGGCGGTTGGTAGGAGCAGAGATCAGGAAGTAAAGGAGGATGGGGCATGGAGGGCTACCAGCGTCTCTGCAAGGGTTTTATTTTTGGCTCCGAGCTAGAGAAATACTGTGGCTGAGTGGAAAAGGGATCACTCTGACAGCTGCATTGAGAATGGCTCTTCGAAAGGTGGGTGAGAAGGCTGTCACGGTGGTTCAGGTTGAGCCCCGATGGCGTGGAGGTGGACAGATGATACATTTGGACAGGAGAGCTGACAGGATGCTTCCATACTGTTGTGGGGCCTGAGGAGCAGAAAGGAGGCGAGAACGATGCTAAGATTGATCCTGAATTATGGTGAGATGAACTTGCCACAAATTGAGTTGAGGATTCCCGTGGAAGGCACGAGTTTGAGTGGATGAGATTTGCTGATGTGGTCAAAGTAAGTTTCACGTTCACTACTATGTGAAAATTGAAAATGTCTCTTACTGTCTGAACCATAGCCTTTCTAGATTTCTGGCAGATGCTAATTTTTGAATTTGACAATGAGAAGCTGGAATTCCTGACTATTTGTAGGAGTTATTAAAATCAGGTTATTTTATACTTTTGAAGCACTTCTTTACACATTCAATTAATAATGAGAGACCTTAAAAATAATGGATCATTTTACCAATATAAATTAACATTAAAAGTTTCATGAGTTTTCTTTAAATAAAGTCAATATAATAATAAGTACAGTCTATTAACATTGATACTAACAATATGTTGTGGCATTTTATATTTCAAGATATTTTCAACTTGATGTACATATTCTACAGTAGAATCACAGAAATGGAGAACTAGCAAAAAATGCCAAATAAATTAATTAAAAATTGAAAAACTGCAAAATATTTATTATTTGTAAATTATCATTTTAACAATAAAAATGTAAATCATCCAAAGGCATTACTTGCTCCTTCAATGGAATTATTTTTTGTGACATATATTCCAGATTTAGAATATTTATTTCTTTTTGATTGGCATTTGGTCATCTTTTAAAAGCATATTCCGAAGTTCCTTTGGATTAGTTATAATGATCATAGTGCTTCATCAGGGTTTAAATGAATCCTTTACTAATAAAATGTTTTTGTCTGCTTGACGCAATCTTTATTTTCTTTTGAAATTAATATTTCTTTCTGATAATAATACTTATTTAAGATCAATTGCTGATTTTTTTCCAAGAATTCCTAACACTAGTCACATTTTTGTTGCATGAATTCTGATACAGTGTTTATGAAGAGCTATATCTTAGAGCTAATATTAAAACATTGAAAAATACCAGTGAATTTTAATGGGCAATATGTAAATAACATAGCAGAAAAGTTCCTATTATAGTTAATAGCATTACCCAGAATTGTATGTTGAAATTGGCAACTTCCTAAATTTATTATTTTTCCAAACAGTACTCAAAGGATGTGTAGAAAGTACATAATATGTAAATATGTCTTTTGCATATGTAAATAAACACATTATTTACATGTTACATTATTTCTGTTTGCAAGAATGACACAGCTTTAGCAATAGATAGGACCATAAACTCAGATTCATAGCAAGGCAGGAACTAAATGAACACTCTCACGTGTCATGGCATCTTGTCTCCTGGATACTCTGTCCTGTTTTCTGGAAATGCTAACCTCAATCATCAACACTGAATTTTGAAATTCCCTGTCCTTGTTTTAAGTCAATATTTTCCTGCAGACCAGTAATATTTCTATGTCACTTGTTAAGTTTTAATTACTGAAGGAGAATTTTAATATTTGTGCCTCTTTTCCTGATTTCTTTACATATTTTTAAATGAGATTTAAGATTTCTGATCCATATAAATTTTCCAGTAAATATGGGGAAGAAAACCTCCCCTAGAAACATTATCCAAATAAGAAAAGAGAATGTATAATTGAGTATCAACATTTTCAGTTTACTCAAGTAGGAAAGAATGATGCAAGTTCCTTGACATGAATAAAAGAAATGCTAAGATTGGCTACATAGAATTTTAAATAAGGTCTATGGATTGCAGAGCAGGTTTCTTTAGTAGGAGCATCGGCATAAACCTGAAACTTATTAAAAATGCAAAGTCTTAGACTCCTTCACAATCCTGCTGAAGCAGAGGTTTCGACAGCGGAGACCTGTAATATGTGCATTAATGAGACCATCAGGTGATTTCGATGCACAATCAAGTCTGAGGACAACTTGATGAGATTATCTTCATTTTGATGCCATTTCCAATCACTACTCTGATTCAATTAATGAACTGATCTAACATTTTTAGATTAATACTCTCTCCCTCAAAACCAGACCTGAAAAGCCAGAATGAGTAGTATCAGTAATTTTTGGTGATTTCTTTGAATCATCTTGTGAAGTAAATTAAAACCATTTGGGCTATTGCTTATCTGCTGATAGTGTAAATATATTGTTGTACCTGATAATAATTAAAGTAAATAATTAGATTAAGCTGGAGTGCTTAAGACCATGATTAATTCTATTTGAGGCCAGAATCACAGAATAAATGAAGTTCATGAACAGAGGTACTATTGTATTAAACGCTTAAACACTGTGCTTAGTGTTTTAATGTCTACAGACATAAACAAGCATAATTGCTTCCCATGTACTGCAAATATGTATCAATAAAAAATTTTGGGGAATGGTATAATAATAGAAATGAAGAATACTTCTTACCAAATATTTGATAATACAGAAAGAAGTGAACCTATAGCAGAGAGATGCACAATGCACAGAAAAAATATATATCTTTGTCTATAGATACATATATATTCAAAAGCATACATTTTGTTTGTTTGGAAAAAATGACACCACTCAGAATAGGCTATTCCCTGGGTTATGACAGCACATTCATCTTGTGGAGTAGTAGTGAAAGTGTGCTATTCGGTGAAGAGGGTAGATGAATTTGTGGGTGTTCGCAAGGATGTAGTTGAGTCATAACACAGTTTAGCCCTTAATTTTATCCATTTCAGTGGTTATCACAGATTCCCACAAATGACAGTGATATTTTTCTTGAAACAACTAAAAACTGTCTGACTCAGTTGGCATTGGTCACTGTGATTAGTGGTGGCCCAAGTTAAGATTAATGTGGGCAACGGTTATGATATTGGGTTCTCTAGGTAAGTACATGTTACTATAACCACTATGCTGCAGATGGAGGAAACTTGATCAGCGGCATCAAACACAAGGAAATGAAAGAAAAAATACTCATTTTTCTTAAACTGAATGCACTATATTGGCTTATATTTACTTTAGATGTTGCTTGCTTCTTGAAAATTTCGAAGGGCTTCTTCGGGTGCATTTGAGAGGGAGGGTTCAGACAAATTTATTTTTAATATGACTCCATGCCAGTATTTATGGATTTCAATTCTTTCTGGTGAATGCATTGGTTTATAAACTGCAAACATTTATGATTTCTCCAGCTGTTACACCCTTGTAAAAAAGAAACTATTTGTTTCTATATTCTGTGACATACTTGTTGTTATACATGCAAATTCCAGGATCAAAATGAGGTAACTACTACCAGCAATTGATAACTAAAAATGTGGAGAAAAGTAAGTTGAAAGAAGTTATCCTATCCTTTTATGTTGCTCTTTGAAAATCATTAAAAGTATATGCATGTACATATACATGCATGTATTTCAATATCAATTGCTGTATCAATGATACGTACATATATAAACATATGCCTTTCTACCATCCCTGACCTGGAATCCCTGGAGGATACTTGGTCACCTGTTAGTGCTGATTCTGTGCAGCTTTCTCTGTAGACAATATTCCTGGGTACTATGACCATCGATCCCTTTATATATGATCTCAGCAACGTTTGCCAAATGAAGAAGTAAACATTCCATTCTGTCGATGAGTAACTCTTTTAGGCAGCGTCTGTTTTTCTTTGTCATTATATTCTCAAGACTAGGGGTCAGCAAACTCTAGCCTACTGTCATTTTGTCTACGCTGTGAGCTAAAAATGACTTTTAAACTTTGAAATCATTGAAAAACAAACAAAACAACATGAGAGAATTCATGACAT
>RJWT010019230.1:0-18503 GCA_004365215.1 Cuniculus paca
CTTTTGACTGTAAAAGTAGCAACAGAGTCCTAAAAAAGACCCAAATACATTTTGAGCCCTGGCAGGGCTGCTGGAATCAGGTTTTGTCCCTCAAGTTGCCTATACTGTACTGTATATGTAAATCCTAGAGAACTTGTCTGAAACACATTCACATTGCTTTATAGTGTTATTTAACCATATTATGTGTGTTCCTTGACTCTCAATTGTATTATGAACTTCTGAAGGAGACCGAATTCTCTTCAACATTTTGTTTGCTTTCAGTTGCTAACCCAGATGCTGGGCCTCAATGAGAGTGCTCATAATTATTTGTGAAAGGAAAAAGGAGTCGATCTACATCTTGACAATAAATAGATAGTAAATGCTTTGCTGTCTGGATTCTTACCAACAGGGAAGCTCTGGGAGAGGGTGTTTTTGATACTCTCTACTGCAAATCATTGAACGCAATCATTGAAATTCAACTGCAGCGCTAGCACATTTGAAAGAGGTCTGATAAAAATGCAAAGTTTATGCTGTCTCCAATGACTTCAGCTAAGTAAAATAAGCCTAGAGGGGAAAATAAGCCTTTTTCTAAAACTTCACACAGGGAGAAAGCAGAAAGTTTCTCAAGTTTCTGAGCAATGACTAGTATTTCCAAAATGAAGTTTGATTAGGACTGTGAGAAGCCAAAGGTGGTTGTGAAAACTAATGGGGCAATTGGGAAGCACAGGTTAGCTTAATCAGGCTTGGAGAGGAAGTGATAGAAATGCAAATCTAAAGCTGCCTCTGGATCCCCTGGCTAAGTAGAAACACTTAGAGGCAGAATCAATTTTTCACTGTTCGATGACGACTGCCTTTTCTATACGGTGAATGCACAGAGGTAGGGAACATTCAAAGTTCTCTGGAAATGACAGGTAAATAGATTAACAATCATTGCTTTTGCCAACCACCCTCTCTGGCTTGTTTCTCCTCCTGGAGAGAGTTTGGTGTCTCCATTCTACCTTTCCTGTCTTGGCCACAGTTGGCAACCCCAGTTACTAATTAGCTTGTGATTGTATCCTGGCTCAGGAAGAAGGGGAAACAAAGAAACCCAGGGCTAGAGGAAACTGAGCCAGGATAGGGGCTCTCGGTGATGGCCTGAGGGACCTCTGGGGAGAGTCTGAAAAGGTAAGAGACAGGGTCTTAAAAGTCAATTCTACCTGATTCAGAATTTTGCTGAGGGCCCGCTCTACAGAATATGTGCGTGCATGCGCGTGTGTTTATGTACATTGTTAATCTGATGACTGTTTTTCTCCCTGAGTTGGGGAGTAGAGAGTTTTTAGGGAGTGGTAGGTCATACTGCTGAGCATGAGACTTTCCTTGGAGCCCTGAGATACTAACTTCATTTTAAGGGGAGAGGAAGGGAGACAAGTAACTTACCCCTAAGATAGGGCTGCTCCTTTTGAGTACAAGCTTGGAAAGGCCTAAGGGTAGGACAGAAGTGCAGCATGGTGTCCCTGCAGGCCGACTCAGTCTTGTCTTTAATTGTGCTAAGCTGACGGTCTAACATTGGAACTGAAGATTCTGGAAATCTTGGGAAACTGGGCAAACCATGTGGGGGAGAAGAAAAGTTCTTTACTCTGTAAGCACATAGTGACTTCCTTCTAAAAAGTATAGTATGCAAAGGGGGAGAAGATAAACTTTACAGTGAAGGAAGCTGACCAACGCCGTGGCGTCATGTTGATGGTTTATACCCTTGATGCAATGTGATGAGAATAACTTTTCTGTGATCTCCTCCAAACCCCAACCCCAATCTAATCATGACAAAAACATCAAACATTTCTTAGCAGAAGGACAGTACAGAACGCCTGACCAATACTCCTCAAAACTGTCAGGGTTATCACAAATAAGAAAAGTCTGAGAAACTGTCTAGCTTAGAAGGCCTAAGGAGGTATGGTGCCTATGTATAACATGGAATCCTAAAAAGGACATTATATTGTGTAAAAACCAGGGATTTAGGAACAAAGTATAGGCTTCCATTAATATTGTTGTGTCAATATTGACTCATAGATTGTAATAAATGTATGATAACGTAAGACGCTCATAATAGTGAAAAGTGGTTATGAGGTACGTGTCAACCATTTTTGCAATTTTTCTGCAAATCTCTAACTGTTCCAAAAATAAAAATTTTTTAAATGAATGTTCGCAGAAAAATTGCTTCATTAGGAAAATGCAAACTGAAACCAGAATGATAGGAGGCTTTGCCCTTACTTTATGATGGCTATAATGAAAAAGACACAGACAATAGCCAATGTTGACTGAGAAGTGGAGAAATTGAAACCTTCACACAGTACTGGCAAAAATGTAAAATAGTACAGCTGCCCAGACAATTTATGAGGAAAGCATAATCTTTTCAACAAATGAGTATTGAGAAAATACACAAAAACTGGACCTTTCTCTCATACCATATACAAATATTAACTTAAAATGGATCAAAGACATACATGTAAAACTATAAAACTCTCAAAGGAAATTGCAGGTATAAATCTTGGTGACCTTGCATTAGAGAATGGATCTGCAGATATAACTGCAAATGCACAGCAAAGAAGATCATGAGAGACGGGGGGAGGAAGGAAGAATTACACCTCTGCAGGTGAGCAGCCTCCCAGAGAGGAGTACAAATCTACGCTGTCTCTCACGGCTTCCCGACCACTACCTTTTACTGTGCTGGTACTGCAGAAAGAGCTGGCAGCTCATAAGGAGCTGCAGTCACTACCCTGGGGTTTGGAGCAGCTGAGGCAGCAGCCAGGGCAGGAGCTGCACCGGCAAGGGGAGCTCCGTGTCTACTGGATGAGTGGTGATTGCAACTGCACCCCAACGCCCTGAGCTAATCTTCCAAGCATTAAAAACAAAACTAAACTAAACTAAGCAGAAAATTACTGTTTTACTTCTGCTATTTAAATCTTATACAAAATGTCTTATGGGTCATGGTAACCCAGAATTAAGCAAGAAGGAGAATTCTGGGAAATAAAGATATAAGTAGACACAGTTCGGACTCATCACATAACCTTGGCATTGCCTCTAAGAGCTCTTCTGGACAGTTCAAGCTTGGGATGAGGTCCGGGCATCATTCTGTCCTCTCAACAGCCCTCTGTTGCTTTCTTCTGTGCATTTAACATTTGTGATCATTCTGCATGTTTATTGGTTTAATGGTTTATTAAGGTATTTGTTTCTATCCATACCACTCATCTGTAAACTCTGTAAAAGCAAGGACTTTCCTGATCTACATTTGAATCCTCAACATCTAATCACAGCAATGATGATTATGATGATAAACAACAACAGCAACCACTAGTATAACTCACAGCTGGTAGTGGGGTCTGATGGTAGTGGTATATGTGTATATATATATATATTATTTGCTTTGTTGAGCATTGCATCATCAGGTGTTCTACCTTCCATCTGGCCTCCTGTGGGTGCCCGTTGGAATCCCCAGGGCTCAGCTCAGGCACCTAAAAACCTGTGGGAGCAGTTAAAAAGGGATATACCAGCAGCCATGCCTTGTTTTGAGAGAAATTAAGAGGAAAATATAGTCCAAAATAACTTAAGATTTTTTCAAGATCCTTTTTTCTCACCTGAAGGAGCCATTTATTTTGGAGAAGATTTTATCCTGATGCACTTCTGGGGACAGGTGTCCCTTGAGGAAAGCACTGCTATCAAGGCATAATTCCCGCATAGAGGGTTCCCTGCAGTCTGGCCAGCCCCATGGATATCCTGAAATGCCCTCCTGGCTGGTCAGGCCCATCTGTCTGATGGGGCTCATTGTCCACAGTGGCTCATTCAGGAGGAAAGGACTTTAGCTTCAGGACACTGAAGATGGCCAACTTTGGAGTAGAATGTTATTGAGTCATCTTTAAAAGTTGCTTTTAAACACTCTTTGCTAATATATTGCTGATAGGCTTGTTATTTGTGGTTATATTGCTTTATTGATCCCTATGTCCTATGGGCGAAGTGAGTGACTAAAGAAGCATGAGTAATCGTGGCTGGGCAGGGACACCTCTGAGAAGAGTCTCAGCTCCTATATGCCTCTATGTTGCATTTGTCCCTCCAGATTTAGTCTGAAACTGTTGGTGGAAGGAAAAAAAATACGCTACAAGTTGAAGATACTATAAAAGTGGTCAATATTTGGTTAAGTTCATTGTGTCTAGAAATCTCATTCTTGGTATTTTCCCTACAGATGGTCTCACATACCAGGAAATGCACAAGAGTATTCTGTGCAGCAGTGTTGCTGGTAGGTAGGAAGTGGGAGGCAATCTAGGGGTCCATTTGTAGGGGCAGTGGATGGGTAGAGTGTGGTGCTCTCTGTGGATTTTTATATAGCATTTACAAGCAGTGGATCATGGCACATACAGTAATGTAAATGGACCTTAAAATCAGAATGATGAGTAAAAACTATAATCTAAGGCTAGTTACATAAGCTAGTCTATTATTCATTACATAAATTAAAAATACATGCATTCAGCAATGCACATTTTACATGAATACATACAAAAATGATAATGCTACTGTGAGAGAATGAGTAAGAAGCAAAGTGTCTCATTCTTGGATGATAGACATTTTAAAGCCAGAGGATTCTTAGTAGTGGGAGCTTTCTTGTGCATTGTAGGATTCTTAGCAGCATCCCCCAGACTGTATCTAGGAGATGCCAGTGATGTCCCTTCCCTTATGACAATCAAACATGTCCAGGTATTGCCAAATGTTCCCTGGCAGCGGGAACAAAGGGGAGGTGAGCATCCCTGGTTGAGCCCATTTGGTATAGAGACCAAAGAGAAAAGGGAATGAAAGTATATATGTTAGAGATGGTCCTTAAGAAAAGAAAAAAGTAAACAGATGAATACTAAAAGCAAGCAACCTTTAACTCAGAAAGATACATTAAAAATGGTGATATTTCAGGTAAAAATGTCAAAACAAGTGGTATTTTATCTCATATGCCGTTAAGATTCTGGTCCTTGGTGTGTCTAAGGTTTTCCACTGTGCTTGCAGGAGGTACAAAATCATTCTTTATTAGACTTGTGGTGTTAGAAAGGAACAACCCCAGAAAGAAACATCTCAGCACGGCCTAATGATGCGTAGTTAAATGGCTAGATTTTGTCTGGAAGATTCAATTGGTACTCTGAAAGGTCAGTTGCGTTATTGGCACAGTGGGCTATGAACTGTCTCTCTTCAATGCATCAAGCAGCAAGGAGCTGGGTTCTCCTTTCTCCTGCTGGTGGAGGAGCCTGGTGGGCCTCTCTAATCCTGACATTCTTGACCTCCTTCCCCTTTCTGCTGGACCTGCTGTAAAATGCTGAGCAAGCAGAGGCCCAGCCAGAGGGGAGGCTCCCAGCAGCGGGTGGCCTGTCATGAGTAGTAACTGTGGGAAGAGAGTTTTGGAAGCTGTCTGTGGTTCTGGATTTGACTTTGCTAGAGCAGATCATAGAAATGTTTGTATTTCACCTTGGACAATTTTTCTTAGGTAAGGAACATATCTAATTGTAGAATGCTTCAGTTTTGGACAACAAGAGGCCTATCAGTATGCTCCTGTTCAGTCTCCTTTTTAAAAATTTATTTAAGAGGGAAAAAGACACTGAAAAGAAAAACAAAAAGCAAAAAAGACAAACAAACAGCAACAAACCCAAAACAGTAACAGTATAGGTTTTCAAATCAAGGTGATAGGAATTTAACAATGGTTGTAATATTGCATATTGTTACCTTCAAAAGGGCTGCTTAGATTACTAGATATAGACACGTAAAATTGATCTAATCATGTGAGTATTAACTGTTCTTTTCCGAGAACTAATACAATTAGTAGTACAGTCATTTTAGGTATCTTATGTGTATATATATATATATATATATATATATATATATATATATATTTATATCTTTTTCCTCTTCCCTTCCTTCTTTCCTCCTTTCCCCTATCCCAGTCACTTTTCCTCTTTGAGCAGTTTCTTACCCTTACACAATATTTATTATAGATTTTGAATCATATTTACTCTTTCATTTCCTTACAGTAGGAAACAATACAGTATTTACACGTGAGTTTGATTTATTTCACCTGTGAGTATGGTCTCAAGTCATGTCCATTTACTTATAAAATTCTTGATGCAATCTTTCTTTATAGCTGAGTAGTACTCCATTGTATAAAAATATCACATTTGTTTATCCATTCTTCAGTTGATGGGCACTTGGGTTGTTTCCAAGATTTGGTTATTACTGATTGTGCTGCTATAAACATGGGTGCACATATATCGATGTGGTATGATGTTTTCAATTCTTCTGGGAAAATGCCTAGAAGCGGGATAGCTGGGTCAAATGGAATCTCCAATGGTAGCTTTTTGAGGAATCTCCACACTGATTTCCACGGTGGTTGCATGCTGCTCAGTCTCTTATTTCTATAAAATTCACCTTAGAGCTTGTGAAATCATCTTTAAAATTTTTTTTAGTAGTGCATATTAGCAGTATATAGTAATTACATTCACTGTGGGGAGTTGGTTCATGTACATGATACATCTCAATTCTTTTTCATCCCCTTCCTCTCCCATATCTCTGTCCTCCTTCTTCATTTCTTGGTCCCCTTTGGTTTTACAAAAGGGCTAGGTCCCTGTTTTCTATGCTCTATCTTTTATTTTGCGCTTTAATTTTTTTATGCCCTGGGTTTCTCATATTAGAGAAATTGTATGACATTTAAGCTTGTGCATCTGATTTGTTTCACTTAACTTGGTTGCAAGGTGCATCCACTTTCCTACGAATGACTCCAGTTTATCCTCCTTTGTGGTAGTGTAGTACTCCATTGTGTATGTATAGCACACTTTTTTTGTCCATTCCTCTGTTGATAGACATACAGGCTGATTTCAAGATACAGGTATTATGAGTTATGCTGATATAAACATGGGTGTGCATTTATCACAGGAATATGATGTGTTTAACTCTTTGGGGAAGATGCCTAGAAGGGGAGTATCTGCATCTAATGGAATTTCTCTTTTTAGTTGCTTTCATTTGAGGCTTCCCTGTACTGATATCCATAGTGGTTGTATGAGTTTACATTCCCATCGAGAATGTAGAAGAGTCCCTTTTCCTCAGAACGTCGCAATCATTAATTGTTGTCTTATTTGTTGGTAATAGCCATTCTTTCTGGAGTAAGATGAATTCTCAATGTTGTTTTAATTTGCGTTTGTCTAATGACCAGAGATGTTGAGCATTTTTTCATGTGTTTATTGTCTATTTGTACTTCTTCCTTTGACAGGTATCTACTGACTTCAGCTGCTCACTTTTTGATGGGAGGGTAGTTCTTACGAGGTGTGCACACGTGTATGTGTGTGGTGTGTGTACTGGGGATTGAACCCAGGGCCTTCACGCTGAGCTATATCTCTGGCTCTTTTTCAACTTTTTTGTTTTGAGACAGGGTCTCACCAACTCAAGTGGATCAGCCTGGGCTTAAACTTGTGATCCTCCTACCTCAGCCTCCCAGAGTGCTGGGATTACAGGTATGTGCCACCATACCTGGCTTCAGTTCTTTACATATTCTAGGTATTAGTTTTCAGTCCTAGGAATAGCCGGTAAAATTATTTTTCCCTATTCTGTAGATTGTCTTTTCACTCTGTGGGCTATTTCTTCTGCTGTGCAGAAGTTTTTTTAATTTGATATGATCCCATTTGTTGGTCCCTAATGTTATTTCTTGTGCAACTGGAGTTCTATTCAGAAAGACATTGCCTATATCTTCAAAAGTTTTACTTATTTTCTCTTCCAACAGATTATTTCTGTTTTAACATTTAGATCTTTGGTCTATTTGATTTCGGTTTAGTACCTGGTGGGAGATATGGGCTTGGATTCAATCTTTTGTTAATGTGTACAGCCAGTTTTCCCAGCACCATTTGCTAAAGAGACTCCCTTTCTTCCAGCATATGCTTTTTTTTTTCTTTTTCCAGTGTATGCTTTTGTCCCCCTTGTTAAAGGTCAAATGGCTGAATATGTCTGGGGTTGTTTCTGCATCTTCCATTCTGTTCCATTGATTCACATCTTTTTTTTTTTTTTTGTTTTTTTGAGACAGGGTCTCACTGTGCAGTTCTGGCTGGCCTTTAGCTCCCTTTGTAGCCCATGGTCTTGAATTTGCAACGATTCTCTTGCCTCAGCCTCTTGAGTGCTGGGGTTACAGACGTAAGCCACCACGCCAGGCAACATCTCTGTTTTTGTACCAGTAAGATGCTGTTTTTAATCATTGTAACCTTGTAATACAACTTGAAATCTGGGATTGTGATGTCTCCTGCTTTTGCTATTCCAGATCTCTTCTGGTCCCATATGAATTTTAGGATTGTTTTCACTAGTTCTGTGAGAAATATTGTTGGTTTTTTGATTGGGATTGCATTAAAACTGTATATTAGTTTTGGGAATACAGTCATTTTGACAATATTGTTCCACATATCCAGAAACAGAGGATATCTTACCATTTTCTGATACCCTCTTTAATATCTTTTTTCAGAGTACTATAGTTTTCATTTCCTTTTACTTCCATGGCTAGGTTAATTCCTTTTTTTTTTTTGGTACTGAGGATCAAACTCATGACCTTGCACTTGCCAGGCAGGCGCTTACGCCACTGAGCTAAATCCCCGGCTGCCCATATTGTTAATGTTGCATGGAATATTTTCACACTTCTAGTTCCTTCTGTCCACAAGCTATACACTTCCATCTGAGGACCATTTTCAAAATTGTGTCTCATAGATTCTGGTATGAGATACTGATATTATTTGGTTCTAGGAACTGGCTAATTTCTTCCTTGATTTCTTCTGTGATAGACTGATTATTCAAGAATGTATTTAAAAAATTTTCTATATGTTTGCATAATTTTTGCGGTTTCTTTTGCCTTTGATTTCTAGCTTCATTGAGCTATCATCTGATGATATGTATAGGATAATGTTGATTCTTTCATGTTTAATTAAATCTGCTTTATGGGCTAGAATGTGGTCTATTTTGGAGATAGTTGAATATACTGCTGGGAAGAATGTGAATTCTATTTTTGAGTGGACTTAAACTGTTAAGTCCATTTGTTTGAATATGTGGTTCAACTCTGATATTATTTGTTGATTTTTTTTTGTCTAGTTGATCTGTTTGTTACAGCAGGGTATTAATATCCCACAATACAATTAAGTTGATATTTATCTGATATTTTATGTCTAGTGCTACTTGTTTTATGAAGTTGGGTATGCTAGTGTTCAGTGAATATATATTTATAATTGTTTTCTCTTCCTGTTGAATTGTTCAGTTAAACAATATATAGTGATCTTCTTTGCTTCTTCTGATCAGTTTTGGCTTGAATTCCACTTTTTTCTGAAAATAGGATAGCCATTACTGCTTAACAGGCCTCTGTTTCATGAGATGTTTTCACCCTTGATTTTCAGTCTACCAATATCTATCCAGATTAAATGTGTTTCTTTAATACAGCATACCATTGGTTTGTTTGTTTGTTTGTTTTGGTACTGGGGATTGAACTCATGACCTTGCGCTTGCCAAGCAGGCGCTTACGCCACCGAGCTAAATCACCGGCCCTGGGTTTCAATTTTTCACCCAAACTGTGAGTCTGTGTCTTTTGATTGGGGAGTTGAGACTATTCACATTGAGAATTTTTACTCGAAAGGTATTGACGTATTCCTGTCATCTCATTATTTTCCTGTTTCTTATTCCTTCTGCCCCCGCCCCTCTTTGTTTTAATTGCTCACTCTGCCTCGTGTATTTATTTCATTAGATTTTTTTGGCATTGTTGGGTTGGCATCACTGTCTCATTCAAGGATAGCCTTGGGAATTTTTTGGAGCACTGGTTTGGCGGTCATGAATTTCTTAAGGTGCCCTTTGTAATGGAAATATTTTATATCTCCACCAATTAAGAAAGATAGTTTTTCAGGGTGTATCAGTCAGTGCTGGAAATTGTTGTCTTTTAGGTTTGACACACTTCATCCAGGCTCTCCTGGAGCTTCATGTTAAGAAGTCTGCTGTACTTTTAATAGGTTTACCTTTATAAATGATTTGTTGCTTTTCTATAACAGTGTTTAAGATTCTGGCCTTGTGTTGGACTTCTGAGATTTTTGACTATGATGTGTTGTGGAGAAATTCGCTTCTGAATTTCATAGCTCTTTAGATTCTATACAATAAATCCCTGACTTATGAACAGGTCCTCTTCTGGGAGAACATTCATAGGTCATATTCATTCCTAGGTCCTCCAAATTGAGTCTTATAAAGTGCACCAGTGAAAGTTTGCAACTCGAATGTCAGAAACTTACTGTATACCTTCCTTTTCTGTATGTTAAAGCCTTTCCCTATCTTTGGAAAGATTTTGATATTATTTCTGTAAACAATTTTTATGCCATTTGTGCTATTTTTGTATGTTTTACTAATTCTAATTAACCTTAGATTAGTCTTTGTAATCTAGCAGCTATTGGATGGATTTTCCTATATTCTCTTGTCTTTAAAGTATCTCTGAGTATCTATGTCAGCATTGTCTTCTACTTCTTATGCTGTCTCTTCACATTGGTCATTTCTATTGCCCACACATTCAGTATAATTTTTTTTAATCTCCTGGATTTCTGTTTGGTACTTTTTCATGGACTGTCATTCTCTGATTTTAACCATTTAGCTAGCTCAGCTAACTTTTTTCTTTTTCTTTTTTTTTTTTATTGCTTGTTTGTTTTGAGACAGGGTCTCGTCATGTAGTTCAGGCTGGCTTTGAATTCACTATGCAGTTGAGGCTGGTCTTGAATTCATGGTGATTCTCCTGCCTCAGCCTCCTGAGTGTTGGAATTGCAGGCATGTGCCAACCCTGGCCTGAGCTAACTTTTTATTTATGTATTCTGTAAGTCTACTGATCATTTTGTTTATTATGTTCATCATCTGTGTAGTTATATCATCTTTGATCTGACCAAGCACCTTATTGATCTATTTCCTTTGTGGTCTCCTTTTTATCATTTTGTATAATTCAGCTGTTTAGCTTTTGATTTCCTCTTTAATTGATGCCCCATGGATCAGCTTTTGGAGTTGGAAATTTTGGAGGCATTTTTTTGCCTTGTCTTTCTGATGTTTCTGCTGTGTGTGTGTGTGTGTGTGTGTGTGTGTGTGTGTGTGTTTGTGTGCACATGCACTGATGTTCACAGGAAACTATAATTCCACCTTAGTGGAAAGATTATGTTGAGAGTAGGGAGATCTCTTTAGTTAGTGTCTGCTTTTTAGTGGTGTGTTCTGGGCATAACTAACTATAGGCATTAGCCTCTGTCTCAAAATCCAACCACCTCTATTAATTTGGGAGGGAAGGGTGCCGTGAAATTGGGTCAGCACCCAGTTCTCTGGAAATGAACTGCAGTATTGTCGATGACACAAAGGCAAACCAGATATTGGCATACAGTAAAAAGAAATTATAGCAACAACTATGACACCCTGGCAATAGCAACAAAATCAGTAGCACTAACAGAGTTGATGACAGACTGAATATTGACATATTGTAAGAACCAATGGAAGCTACCACTGTACCATAGCCATAGAAGAGAGATCTATAATTATAATTTAGACCCAAAGATAGACCAAATACTTTAATACAGCAAATATCTACTAAATGCCTGGATTCTTGCCAGAGAGCATGGTACTCCCACATCCTTCCCAGCCTGAGCTTAAACTTCTCAGAGGAATCTCAGCCTAGACTGCGCCATCTCCACTGCTGTCCCTTGTGGCTGTGTCCCACTCAGTCACTGTGGTAGAGTGACATGAGAAACCCTGAAGTATAGTGTTCTGTAGCTCAATCTTGAGTTACTGACATTTTCTCAGAATGGCTCCTGATTAAAACCTTTCATATATGGCAGGCATTGTACTGAATTTCTCCAAATCCAGCTTGCTGTATGGAAGGAGTCACCTTCAGAGTAAACCCCCACATTGCTTTTGCAGTTCACAGTAGCTGTAGGCTTTTCTTAGGGCTGGCACTGCTGGGCTGGTATATTGTTCCTCCCCAGGGCTTCCATCTCTCTTTGGGCTTACCTTCAGTTAGCAGAGACAGGTCTCCCTCTCTAGGAGCCAGGGTCAGCTTTCAAGACTGCTTCATTCTTTACTCTGCACCATGTTTCATTTCTCCAGCATTTCTGTAATTCTCTTTTCCTATCCTTTCTGATCCCTGGAGATTTTATTTATTTATTTCCTGGTTTTTTTTTTTTTTTTCTCTTCACCAAGTTGTTATTTTCCAGGTGTCCTGATTCTAGGTCCTGGAGGAGTTGTATTTTGCTATTGTTCTCTACCCTTCCATTTTTAATACCCATAAAATTTAAGCCTTACAAACATAATTTTATAACATTTAAGCTACATGGGGAGTCCTGGTTTCTGTTGTTGGAGTAACAGTGAAGGCAGATTTGGGGATGCAACTATTCTTGGTGCAGCTCTGATGTTGAACTGTGCTTCCCCTTGTCAAATGTTGCCACCATGACCCCCAGTACCTAAGAATGTGACGTTATTGGAGTAGGGTTGAAGCAGATATAATTGGTAAAGATGCGGTCATAAGGTTGTAGAGTGAGCCCTTAATACAATGTAATTTGTACTTTCATAAAAAGAGAATTTTGGATGAAGAGGTGAAGGCAGAGGCCAAAGTGTTGTGTTTATAAGGCAAGGAATGCCAAATGTCCTGGAGAGGGACCTGCAACAGATCCTCCTTGAGCACCTTTAGAGGGAACATGGCCCTTCCCATACCTTGACTTCAGACCACTGCCCTCTACATTTGTGAGAAATTGCTGTAATTTAGATCACCAGTTGGTGATGCTTTTGTTATAGCAGCCTCAGGAAATCAGTACAGTAATCATTTCCTTTTTTTTTTTTCAAAACCTGTTTATTAGCCTATTACCAGTTTCTTTAATTGTTTATCAGTCATAATTAAGATTGTAAGCAGCTTGCTTTAAAAATCTAAATACCAGAGTCTGGGAAGATGATGGAGTGATAAGTAGCAAAGTACCACTCTGAGAGTCACTGTCCAGGCACTGAAGTATAGCAACGTGAGGAAAACAAGGAGGAAAATGGGTACCCTGGACCCAGGAAGAATCTGAAGTGTGAATTGAAGCCCAAAGAGAGAGTGAAGATAGACACTTCAACAAAGAAGGAGGTAGCCAGCAGGGGGACTCACTGTGCAAGAGGAGTAGCTCAAATCTGTGGACACACAGTCACAGCGACAGTGATGGCTGGCAACCCTGGAAGCCTCTGTGGAGAGATGCGGCAGTGGAGGGAAGCAGTGGATGTGAAGGACTGCACTGACTAGTGGTGAGTGCAGGGGTCTCACTCTTGCTGTGAGAGAAAATAATTGGCATGGAGCCATCTTGGAGATCAGCAGCCTGAGATCAGAACTCAGAATTTTAGCTAACTCCCTCTAGTGGCTACTAGCAGGGCTCAGACCCATGGAAGGTGCTCAGAAAATGGTGAACCAAAAGTGACTGGTCTTTATCAGAAAGTGCAGGCATACTGAGAGTACCCACTACCCTGCCAAAAAGCTACTGCTGGCTTGCTGGGATGGATTGATATGGATCAGGACTCTGTCTTTGCAGGTTGTCTGCCAGTGAAAGCAGAGACAAACCTGGACAAACCTAGAAGTAGACTTTAAAAAAAATTTTTTTTCCTGTCCTCTACCTCTTCTCTCTCATGTTTGTCTTTGATTTTTAGTTTTATTTTCTTTTCTTTCTTTATCCTTCATTGTTTGATCTTATTTTTATATAAGCGTAAATGTGGTTCCTAGCCTCTTTGTGGCTCTGTTCTGTTCTTTTGATCTCTTCTTTCACTCTTTCCCTCCAGCCTTCTATAAGTTTCCCAAAGTTAGTATGATCCCCCTTGGTCTTCCAACATTACCTCTAATCTCTTACTCTTTTTCCGATTCTCTGTTTTCTCCTTAAACTATATTAAATTTTTAACCCCTGAGGGCAAAATTGATATATCAATTGACATATCATTGTATACTACATATAATTTTCTGGTTTGTTTTAGATTTTGTTATATAAGCACAAATCTAGTTTATATGGTTAGAAGTGGCACATTAAGGGTTAGCTCAGTCTATCATTTTCTAGGTTGTGTTTGATGCTATTGGTACCACTATTGCCAAAATTGACATGATTGTTCTAAACAGATGTTGGTCCTGGTAGTCCATGACCAAGGTTGATTAAGGGTCACAGAAAATACTGTGGCACAGTGCCAGAGAACCAGGGGATGGGCCAAACAAACAACTTCCCATCTCTAACAAACTGAAGATGTAAGATCTTCCAATAGACTCACAACCCAAAAATCAGCTACATCTGGAATATACTTCAGAGAAGTAGTCATTACCTAACGGTCCTAAATACTAGCAATAAAGCAACCCGACATAGGCAATTTACAAGTATCATGCAAAGAATTAAATATAAAAAAAGAAAGAAAGAAAAGAAAATGAGAAGACACCTAAACAAAATGCATCTCCAGACATTGAGTTTGCCAAAGGCAAATCCAGGGGGCCATGAGGTGGGACAATCAGAAAACCTCCTGTCAGGCCTCCCTGAAGTGGTAACAACAAAGCTATTGAATGAGGCTCTGGAAAAAATGAAATCAGAAGTCATCTCTCAGATAACTACAGGAATGACATCCAAGATAAGGACCCTCTTAGTGATGCTAGAGCAGATACCGTCAAAAAAATAGATGAGTTTAAGAAAATTATGGAAGTTCAGCATAGGAAAGAAATGGAATCCATAAAGCAGCTTTAAGCAGATATCCAGGAGAACAAAAACTCCATTAAAAGTATTCCAAGCAGATTAGGCCAGTGTGAGGACAGGATCTCAGATATTGAAGACAGACTTGAGGTTAGTGACCAGGAAAAGCAAGATTTCTCAAAAATACCAAGTGACCATGAGAAATCAATCCAGCAGCTAGATAAGACAAAGAAGAACAATTTAAGATTGATTGGAGTCAATGAAAAAAGAAGGAGATACCACAAATGACAGCAAGAAAATGTTCACAGATATCATGGTGGAAAACTTCCCTGGTAGAGAAAAAGAATTTCACATATAGATAAATGAGGCATATAGGACTCCAATTAGCTATGACCAAAAAAAAAATCTACATCCAGGTATATCATAGTCAAGATTCTAGAAATTCAACACAAGAATAGAATCTTAAAAGCTGTTAGGGAAAAGAAACAAATCACCTATAAAGGAAATCCCATCAGAATTGCAGCTGACTTCTCAGCAAAAACACTCAAGTCAAAGAGAGCTTGGAGTGAAGTAATCCAAGCTCTAAAGAAAAACAGCTTTCAATCCAGATTGATGTACCCTGCAAAACTATCTTTCAAACCTAATGAAGAAATAAGATACTTCCATGACAAAGAACAGCTGAGGAAATTTATAACCACTAAACCAGCTTTCCAAAATGTTCTGAAGGACATTCTAGAAAGAGATAATAAGAACTACAACTCCATGAACCCCAACAGAAGGAATCCACCAGGCAAGATACACAATTATAGAGAAGGGAAAAAAGTGAGAGAGGAGCCAACAACAGGAAAAGTCATGACAAGGACAAGTCAATGCCCATCAATTATAACAATCAATGTTAATGGTCTTAATTCACCAATCAAATGACACAGACTGGCAGAATGGATCAAGAAGCAAGATTCAACAATATGATGCATACAAGAAACACATTTAATTCAAAAAGAAATGCATAGACTGAAAGTCAAAGGATGGAAAACAATACTCCATATGACAGGAACCCAGAAAAAAGCAGGGGTAGCTATTCTATTTGAAGACAAAGTGAATTTCAAGCAAAGACTGATTAAGAGAGATGAAGTTCCCTAAATTCTCACAAAGGGTACAATCCAAGAGGAAGAGATAACAATCATAAATATATATGCAGCAAATGCTAGTGCACCCAACTATGTAAAACAAGTACTAGTAGACATGAAAAAATCACATAAGCCCTAATACAATTGTATCAGGGGATCTCAATACCCCACTGTCACAAAAAGACAGATCAACTAGGTGCCCAGGCTAGCCACGTGATCCAGAGGCTCTGAACTCCTTGCAGACAGGCACAAGGCCTCACACTCTAGGGGTGCATCCAGACTAGCTGCCTGGGTCCCTCAGGTTCTTAACTCTACCCAGCCAGGTGCAAGGCCCTGGCACCACATTCTGGGTGTACATCCCTGCTAGCTGCACAGAGGGTCTGAGCTCTGCTTAGTCCAGTATCTCAGTGCAACCCAGTGCAATCCATCAGGGGAAACCTGGTCAGCCTCACAGGTCACAGAGCAGAATGCCATGGCACCATAGTTCTGGGGTGTGCCCCAGCTAGCCTCAGAAATATCAAAGGATCAAACCTCTGCCCAGCACAGCATACGACTAGAATCCTAGTCAGCCACATGGATCCCAGAGGAAAATGACAAAACAAAAGAGCAAGATGCAGTCTCAGTCCTCCAGCTCACCAAGAACAAACTCAGGAGACATTGAAATAGAAGACAGTGGAAATCATGAAACTGAACTTTCTGAAATGATAGCAACTGAAGTAAAGAAACAACTCCATGAAGCTATAGAGGAAGTTGGATCAGAAATAATCTCTGAGGTAAAAAAGAAATGACAAACATTATGAAGGAAATGTTGAGTGTATCTGAAGATCTAGATAAAAAAATAGAGAAACATAAGAAAATGATGGAAACCTTGAATGAACAATATAAGACAGAATTAGAATGTATGAAACATTCAAAGGGATATTCAGGAAATTAAAAATTCCATTGAAAGTTGGCAAAACTGCTTGAATGAAACTGAAGATAGACTCTCAGACCTTGAAGACAAGATGGAAGCTTATGATCATGAAAGAAAAGATCTCTTAAAAATAACAAGGAATCAGGAAATGACAATTCAACAGCTGCAAGATGATGCAAAGAGAAGCAATATAAGACTAATAGGTGTCAATGAAAGGCAGGGGTCAACACAAATGACATATGAAGACTATAGAAATAATAGCAGAAAAATTTCCAAACATGGGAAAAGAATCTGATATGCAGATCAGTGATGCATATAGAACCCCAACTAGCCATAACCAAAATAAATCCTCCCTCAGACAGGTAATAATTAGGATATCAGAAATTCAGCACAAGAACAGAATACTGAAAGCTGTCAAAGAAAAGAAACAGATCAACTATGAAGGAAAGCCTATCAGAATCATAGCAGACTTCTCAACACAAACCTTCAAGTCAAGAGCTTGGAGTAAAGTATTTCAAGTCCTCAAAGAAAACAACTTCCAACTCAGATTGATGTACCCTGCAAAACTATCTTTGAAAATTGGTGGAGAAATAAGATACTTCCACAACAAAGAACAACTGAAGGAATTCATGACCACCAAATCAACACTACAAAGAGTACTGAAAGATATTCTAGAAAGAGACAAAGATAACTGAAGTTCCAAGAACAACAGCAGAAGGTAACCACTAGGCGGGGCAAACAATTAAACAGAAAAAGCAGAAAACCAACAACAGAAAGATAACATGACAGGGATAAGTCAGTACATATCAGTAATATTCATCAATGTAGATAGTCTGAACTCACCAAAAAAAAACAAACAGATTGGCAGAGTAGATTAAGAAACAAAATCCAACACTATGCTGTGTACAAGAAACACATTTCACTCAAAAGGAGATTCATAGACTAAAAGTCAAATGATGGAAAACAATACCCCATGCAACAGGAACCCACAAAAAAGCAGGGGTAGGTATTCTGCAGGCAGACAATGTGAACTTCACACCAAGAACAATCAAAAGAGGTAAAGACAGTCACTACATACTTGTCAGGGGAAAACTTCAAGAGGAAGAGATTACAGTCATAAATATATATGCACCAAATATGTGAGCACCCAACTCTGTAAGACAAATCTTAATAGACATGAAAATCAAATAAGCAATAATACGGTTATAATGGGGGAACTCAACACCCCATTGTCACAAAGAGATAGGTCAACCAAACAAAAAATCAGCAAAGAAATGACAGAACTGAATCAAACTTGTGAACAAATGGACCTAGTAGATGTACCAAGTGTTCCACCTAACAACATCAGAATATATGTTTTTCTTGGCTGCACATGGGTCATTCTCTAAAATAGATCACATACTAGCCCACAGAACATGCTTAAGTAAATGCAAAGGAATTGAAATAATCCCATGCATGTTATCTGACCATAGCACAATAAAATTGGAAATTAATGACAAAACCCCCCCCAGAAGAACCCCATAAACCCATGGAAATTAAATAACACTCTCCTAAACAACCAATGGGTTACAGAAGAAATTAAAGAAGAAATTAAATAATATCCACAATGAAATAAAAATGCAAATACAACTTACTGGAACCTGTGGGACACAATGAAAGCAGTCCTCAGAGGGAAATTTATAGTTGTAAGCTCCCACATCAAGAAAATGGAACAGACACAAATAAATAACCTGATGCTGCACCTCAAACTTCTGGAAAAAGAAGAGCAAGTCAAGCCCAAAGACCAAAGAA